>ML844015.1:8132-30952 GCA_009831015.1 Picea engelmannii | reverse complement strand
ATAGTTTCAGTTAGTTTTTGTTTAATTCTTGTTAATAGCTTAGTTGTTTTCTTTCTAACCTTTTTCCATACAGCTGTCATGACTAGCAGAGCCCAACTAGGCATGTAAGCACTCACTTTTTGCTCATACATTGAGGAAAAGAGTGCAAACAGAGGGCATGAAAGAAGGCATCTTCACAACACATAAGAACTCACTGAAGAAGCTAAGAGCTTAGGAAGACTATCCTAACCCTAACACATCTCCTACTGTGCATAAGCTCTCAATTTGACAATTTTTTGTAAACCTCAACTGTTGTTGCAGCTACTACAACTGCATAAACCTTAAGTGTGATGTTTTCCCTGTTTAAGGAGGACATTGGAGAAAGTAATCACACCTAGGAGCTCTCCCTAGGAGGGTGTGTTGGCACAGGGGCAGACCCAAGGTTTAGCTCCAAGAGCGCACCAACAAACCCTAACTACTGGCCCTTTCGGCAACACCTGCAAAGTAGATGCAGTCTCACCCGAAGCAACTATTGGGGGGTTGCGGGATAGAGATGTCTACAACCAAGGGGAATATCAAGTGGATCTAGCACTAAAAAAATACAACATGCATATATCACTTATCAGCTTAAATCTACTCCACACAACTATCGATCAGATCTAACACAGTAATGCAATAGCAATATATCAATGACTAAGAACATAACACCAATCACACATATGACACAAGATATAAGTGGTCCACCCTCTTTCTAGGGACACGTCCACATAATTGTGCTTATAATATATTAGGATGAAGCATACAGTTCTTTCCTGCGCTCTCAGCTAGCAGATCTTTTTTCTTCTCCTCTCTGTCTCTCCCCTTCCTGCACACCCAGCTGCAGGACTTGATCTCTGCACCTAGTTGAAGATCTTACAATACCAGAAGGCTCTCACACTTAGCACTTCTATCTCCCACAACAATAATCATTCATGCCAATAGAAAAACTAGAATGACAGTGACAACAACCCAACCCAGGTCCTCTTGACCTTTATTTATACATTACAATAGTTCACCGACATCCTTAGGCCGAAACCTAGGTGTCAAAACCCTAGATACCAAAACACTAGGTGTCTAAAACCCTAGGTCAACTTGACCCACGTTTTCAGGGCTTCGCCAACTTGTCTTTCCTTCCTTCTCGCGCTATTCTCCAAAGCATCTTACGGTGGTTTTTTCCACTTGTTGAGTTATCCACGATCCTTCTTCCTTTCTGATCTGTCATCCTCGATCTCCTCATCCAACGACTTGCTTTCTTTTACTTCGCTCTGTCTTTTCTGCTCTTTTGCTCACTTCGACCAAGTAATAGTCACTGTGTCTTCCGCGCAGTTTGCACTTTGCCTTTTCTTCCTTGATATTCGCTTACTTTCATAACCAAGGGCCAACATACCCCCAACACTCACCTGTGACTCGTCCCGAGGCACTTCAGATCTAATCCTTTTGTTTTACTTTGATTTCAGACTGCGCAGTGCAACCTTTGCTTTCTGCTCTATGCCTCCTCTCCTTCCTTGTGCAGACTGTCTTTTCTGTGTCTGGTACCCAGTTTCAACTGCACCTGGTATCTAGACCCTTTTCCTCATGCTTTTACTGAGATTTGTGAGGCAGTTGGTTGTCATAGTACAACTTCAGTCGGCTCCCGTTCACTAGACCATCATTCCATTCTCCATTCAAATTCTTCAGTTGTGTAGCTCCTCATTCTGTAACATAGGCGATCTCATATGGCCCGAGCCAATGTGTTCTGAACTTCCCAAAATGTTTCATGAACTTACTGTCATACACCAATACCAAGTCACATTGCCTAAATGCCTTCTTCTTGATGTGCCTGTCATGATAGGCCTTCTCTCTTTCCTTCTATACCTGCTGATGGAATCCTGCAATAAATTTGTTTTCTTCTAGTTTGACCAACTGTGCAAGCCTCTCTCGAACAACGTCAGTATCATCCATATCTATAAAGGCAACAATTCTTAGGCTTGGTACCAAATATTCCATTGGAACAACGAATTCGAGACCATACACCAACTTAAAAGGGGTCTGCATTGTTAGCTTCTTGCAAGTGGTTTTAGAGGCCCATAGTACTGTTGGTACTCTTAAAACCCAGTCATCCATGTTCACACTGCAAATCTTCGTCATCCCTATCTCCAAGATCTTGTTGAATGCTTCCATTGTCCCATTTGTTTGTGGATGGTAAGGCATACTCTTCTGATGGTGGACTACAAATTCCTTAGTCATGGATTCAACTGTTTTATTTATGAAATGTGTGCCTTGATCACTCATAAGGATCTTTGGGCATCCAAACCTGGTTATGATGTCATCAAATATGAAGCGTGCAGTTGTAGTTGTACTACAGTCCTTAATTGCTCTTGCTTCGGCCCATCTAGTCAAGTACTCTGTCACAGTAATTATGTACCTTTCTCTTCTGTGCTTTCCTGGTGGGTTTATAGGTCCCATGAAGTCAATGGCCCATTTCTCAAATGCTTGTAGGGTCAATTATGGTGGCAATGGAATTTCATCTCTTCTGGACGGTTTCCCAACTCTTTGGCATACATCGCAGGCTCTGTAATAGTCTTTAGCATCTTTGTGTAAAGTAGGCCACCAAAGGCCAGCTCTAAGAACATTTTGCGCAGTTGTTTTCCCTGCGTAATGTCCTCTTACGATGCCTTTATGAGCTTCTGCGATGATCAATGGTTGCTCTGCCTCCATAACACACCTCCTTAATATCTCATCGGGTCCCATCTTGTATAGTTGTCCAGCTATAAGTGAAAATTCTGCAACACGCACTACTAGTTGTTTCTTCTGGGGAATTGTATACTCGTTAGGTGCCATTCCTGTTGACAGGAACTGGAGTATCTCTGTGAAGTGGTGATCAATATTTCTAATGGCCAATAACTGTGCATCCTCCAAACTCGTCGGCTCTTTGCCATGTTCCAACCTTGACAAGTGGTTAGGACCTTTGTTCATTCTTCCCAATTTAACCACAATTTCAAAGTCATATTCCTAAAATAGCAGAAGCCATCTGCATATTCTCCCCCCCAACACTAGCTTGTTGACTAGGTATTTCAGCGCGGAGTGATCAGTAAACATTTTAAAGTGTCCTCCCAACAAGTAGTGGTGAAACTTCTGCAGCGCATACACCATGGCTAATCCTTCTCTTTCAGTAGTGGTTTAATTAATCTTAGAGGTTGATAGCTTCCTGCTGGAAAAGGCTAACGGGTGGTCGATGTCTCCTGTTCCCGGTTGTGCTAACACAGATCCCAATGCAATGGAAGATGCATCGACATGCACGTGAAATTCCTTGCTCCAATCTGGAAAAACCAGAATAGGCGCAGTAACCATCTTTTGTTTCAGCGTGTCAAAGCTCTGTTGGCACTCTATCCAGTGAAATTGACAATCTTTCTTCAAAAGATTCTTCATGGGTGTTGTAATCTGGGCATATCATTTAATGAACTTCCTGTAATATCCAGTATGTCCCAGCACAGTGTGCAGTGTTTTACTGAAGTAGGAGGTGGAAAATCAACGATAATGGCAATTTTAGATGGTTCTACCAGCAATCCCTGCTTGCATACAATATGACCTAACAACACTCCAAATGGTGAGAAGAAGATGCATTTCTTCAGATTCAAGGAAATTTGGCACTGCCTGCATTTGTCCAACATTAGCCTTAGGCATTCAATATGATTTTTTAATAAACTAAAAACAGTCCAATCATCAAAATATGCTTCTAGAAATTTATGTAAAAAATCCTTGAATGCTTCGACCACCACCTTGGAAAAGATGTCTGGGGCATTCTTCAATCCAAATGGCATCACTGTATACTGGTAGGATCCCCATTCTGTTGCAAATGTGGTCTTATGGCGATCTTCCTTGGCAATCAGGATCTAATGGTATCCTGAAAATCCATCTGTAAAAGAATATACCTCCTGGCCTCCCACATTATCTAACACTTCGTCAATGAATGGCATAGGGAAGGGGTCATGCAAACAAACATCATTCAGCTTTCTAAGATCTATGCAGATCATGATCTCTCCTATCTTCTTGTCTTGTACCACCATAGGCCTAATCCACTATGATTCTTCGATAGGTTCTATAAACCCTTCTTCCAGCATTCTGTCGAGCTCAATCTTCACTTTCTCCTTATATTTAGAGTTCAATTTGTAGGGTCTATGTTTGACTGGTCTTGCATATGGTTTCAAAGGGATCCTCATCTCTCCCATAGGCCCTTTAATGCCCTTCATATCAGTAAACTTGATCGGAAACAAGTCCCGATATTCATGCAGTAACTCTGTTATCTTGTCAATAGTAGCAGCATCCCAATAATCTCCAACATTTGCAAGCTTCGATGTTTGCTCTGTTCCAATATTGACTTTCTTAATATTGATTGGTTGTCTAATAAGTGGTAACTCAACTCCGGGTCCTTCCACATCTCTTTGGCCTTTTTTTTCGGTGATGTTCACCTTCCTAGGATCATCGTCTTCATCATCATTGATGTTGTAACAACCTTGCAGTTTCTGGAGAGGCGCAGTCCATTTGTCCTTTTCTTGTTCTAAAGGGAGGCTAGAGGCCTCCTCAAATACTTTTTTTCTTACAATCTGTAACGCTTGATCTACTGAAGGATATTGATTTTCAAATAAGAAGGTGGTTACAAAATTCTGAGTCATACCTTCCCAATATGCAGTGATGAGGCACAACTCCGCTTGAAGGTACCAGTGGATATGGGTTGTGTCTAGCGTGTTAATGAATTTGTGCACCCACTGCTCTTGAGGAATGTTTCTCCGAGCTTCCTCGCAACTTCGCACATGGTCCTTTGGGCAACTTCGATCTGTGTACCGAACTTTACAGCCTTCTACTTGTGTTGAGAACTGCGTTGTCACCAAAGTATGACATTGTACCCAGTCTATAATGTTGTTTTTGTGTGTCCCCCACCATCTTGCTAGTGTTGCTTTCAAGGCCTCATCCATTGCCAACAATCTTTGTTGCATTGGTACACTTTCTTCTAAGTCCGACAAGAAGGATTCTAAATTATTTAAACCATCAAATGTGGGTAAGTTACTCACTGTTGTGCCGATCCAACGAACTTCTCTGCTTAATACAGCACATCTCCTTGTAGATACTTCATACATTTTGTTTTGTCAGTTCTCCAATGCTTCTTATGAATCTAACGAACATGCATTGTCACTTCGCCAGCTTAGGTTCCCATCGGCCTTAGGATTAATGTAATCCTGCGATGCATTCATGAGCTTTTGCGAGGATCATTGGACACTCTGCCTCCATCACACATCTTCTTAGTATCTCATCAAGTCCCATTTTGTACAGCGGTCCAGCTATAAGTGAAAAGCCTACAGCTCCCACTAGTTGTTTCTTCTGAGGAATTGTGTACTCACTTGGATCCATTCCTGTTGACAGGAACTGGACTATGTCTGCAAAGTGGTCATCAATCTTTCTAATGGTGAGCAGTTGTGCATCTGGTAATGTATCCTCCAGATTGGTAGGTTCTTCGCCATGTTCCAACCTCGACAGGTGGTCTAGGCCCTTGTTCATTCTTCCTGGCTTAACCATGATCTCAAAATCATATTATTGACACAGCAAAATCCATATGCATATTCGCCCCCCCCCCAAAACTATCTTGTTGACTAGGTACTTTAGCGCGGAGTGATCAGTAAACATTTTAAAGTGTCCTCCCAACAAGTAGTGGCGGAAGTTTTGCAATGCATACACCATAGCTAGTCCTTCTCTCTCTGTAGTGGTGTAATTAACTTCAACTGTGGATAATTTCCTGCTAGTGGATGATCAATGTCCCCTTCTCCCAGTTGTGCCAGTACTGCTCGTAATGCGATAGAATATGCATCGACATGCACATGGAATTCTTTGTTCCAATATTGGAAAACCAGAATGGGTGTTGTGACCATCTTTTGTTTCAGTGTGTCGAAGCTCTGTTGACATTCATCTGTGCACTCATACTGACAGTGCTTCTTCAACAACTTCTCCATTGGAGCTGTAATTTGGGCATATCCTTTGATAAATTTCATGTAATATCCAGTATGGCCTAGTGTAGTGCGCAGTTGTTTGACTAAAGTAGGAGGTGGAAAATCAACTATAATTGCAATTTTAGATGCGTCAACCAACAATCCATGTTTGCATACAATATGACCTAATAGTACTCCAAATGGTGAGAAAAAGATGCATTTATTCATATTCAAAGAAATTTGACATTGTCTGCATTTGTCCAACATTAGCCTTAGACATTCAATATGATTTTCGCAACAAACTAAAGACAGTCCAGTCATCAAAGTATGCTTCTAAAAATTTATGCAGAAATTCTTTGAACGCTTCGACCACCACCCTAGAAAAGATGACTGGGGCATTCTTCAATCCAAATGGCATTATTGTATATTGGTAGGATCCCCACTCTGTGGAAAACGTAGTCTTATGATGGTCCTCCTTGATGATGCGGATCTGATGGTATTCTGAAAACCCATCTATGAAAGAATATACTTCTTGGCCTCCCACATTATCCAACACTTCGTATGTGAATGGTGTAGGGAAAGGATCATGCAGACAAGCATCATTCAGCTTCCTAAGATTTACGCAGATCCTGATCTCACCTGTCTTCTTGTCTTTCACCGCCATAGGGCTAATCCACTCCGACTCTTCGATAGGTTCAATAATCCCTACTTCTAACATTCTGTTGAGCTCAATCTTCACTTTTTCCTTATATTTCGGGCTCAATCTGTATGGTCTTTGTTTGATTGGCTTCACACCTGGTTTTAAAGGTATTCTCATCTCTCCCATGGTTCCTTTGATTCCCTTCATATTAGTTATCTTGGTCGGGAACAAGTCTTGTTATTCGTGCAATAACTCTGTAATCTTCTCAATGGTAGCAGCATCCCAATAATCTTTGACATTGGCAAGCTTCAGTGTCTCCTCTGTCCCAATATTGACTTTCTTTATTTTGATTGGTTGTCCTATAAATGGCAACTCAACTTCTGGTCCTTCCAGATTTTTGTGGCCTTTTGTCTCAATGATGTTTACCTTCCTCGAATCATCGTCTTCATCGGTATTAATGTTGTAACATCCTTGCAATTTCTGGAATGGCGCGGTCCATTCATCATCTTCTTGCTCCAAAGGGAAGTTAGATGCCTCCTTAAATACTTTTTGTCTCACAATCTGTAGTGCCTGATCTACTGAAGGAAATTCACTTTCAAACAAAAAGGTGGTTACAAAATTCTGGATCATACCTTCCCAATCTGAAGTGACGAGGCACAGCTCCGCTTGAAGGTACCAGTTGATAGGGATCGTGTCCAGCGTGTTAATGAATCTGTGCACCCATTGTTCTCGAGGAATGTCACTCCATGCCTCTTCACAGCTTCGTACATGGTCCTTTGGGCAACTTTGACCTGTGTACCTCACTTCGCAGTTTCCTACTTGTGTTGAGAACCACGCTATCATCAAATTTCGACATTGTGTCTGGTCTATGATGTTCCCTTTGTGCATTCCCCACCATCTTGTTGGTGTGGCTTTCATGGCCTCATCCATTTCCAACAGTCTCTGTTGTATTGGTACACTTGTCTCAAACTCTGATAAGAAGTTCTCTAAGGGGTTCAACCCATCAAATGTGGGTAAGTTACTCGTTGTTGTGCCAATCTAGCGAACTCCTCTGGTTAGTCTAGAACATCTTCTTGTAGATACTTCGTACATCTAGTTCTGTCAGTTCTCCAGTGCTTCTTCTGAGTCGGATGAACATGTGTTGTCACTTTTCCAGCTCAGATTTCCATCGGCATTAGGGTTGATATAATCCTGTTGTCTGGTTGTTAATTTGTAGATGTTTTTCAGTTCATATGCATAGTCTTCTTCTTTGATAGGTTTTGTATATCGTGGACCCTCATCTGGATCTAAGGGTGTAATGACCCTAAGGCCAGCTCTCTCAAATGTCATGCATCTTTTCTTTAGATCAACAATAGTAGAATTGTCGAAGGCCCAATCAATTCCTAGTAATGCAGGGTAAGGGATGCTATCATCAACAATTTCAATTACCTCAAAATCTGCAAAGGTTCTTACTCCATCGATGTCCACTGGGACATGCTCTAATCGTCCAAATGGGCTGACATCTTGTTGATTGGCCATGCAAAGCCTGATAGGGGAATAGATCAACTTCGGTTTTCCCATTAGTGCCCAAGTTTGCTTCGTCATGACATTGACCTCCGACCCTAAGTTGAGGACCACATAGTCTATCTCATACTCTCCTATCTGAGCATTCAAGTGTAATTCTTTATTTGTCCTTATCTTCTTACCAATTTGGTGTATTTCCCTATTCAGTAAGGGGTTTGTCTTTCCTAGCTCATATTTTCTAACCAAATTTTGCAGTTCTTGTATAGCTTTCCCATCTTTAAGCAATTCTATAAACATATATAAGAAACTAACTAGTTTACTTACCTCTTTTCCTCCTCTGGGCGAAGCAGACTGATTAAATGCGTGAGGCATTTCGTATTCTCTTATTTTTGGTTGTGTTTTTGAAGAGGACCTTTGATCTTCTTTGAATTCTTGCCTTGCCTCTTCGAAGATTTTCCTTTCTTTCTTTGCATCAAAAATCTGGATATTTTCTGCAGCTTTTTTGACTTCTGAGTCTTCTGCAATCTTCTCTTTGGTCACTCTATCTTGTCCCATAGTAGTGCCTCCTCTTGTAATAACAATGACTCTAGGATCAACTTCACGAGGTTCCTCTTTGATTAATTGTATTTGTGAGTTCTGCAGAGATCCTAGTCTTTCTTGAAGCTTAGCCAACAACATAGGGCAGTCCTCGATGACATGTTCGAAGGAATTGAAATAACTTCAGGTTGTGAAAAGGTTCTGGCAGTCCCTCGCTAAATTTCCTATCTGCGCACAGTTGTAATAGAGTCCTTGGCCTCGACCCATACCTCCTCCTCGTCCTCTATATCCACCGCGAGGATTGAAGTTTCCTCTCCCTGGAGAGTTGTACTGTGGAGTGTTTCCTTCTTGTTGTACTTCGCCTTGAATCTTGTATATGTCCCTCGACCTTTCATGCATGAGATCGTAAGCTCTACAATCTCGATCTTCATGCCCCACTGATTTACAAAATGTGCAATACAGGTTTGTGGGTGTCTGAACATACTTTTGCATGTAATAGCACTCACCTGGGCGATGTCTATTTCTGCATGCATCGCACCAGGGTAGGTTAACTTGTTTCAAGGGACTCGACGCTCCTGAGTTCAAATACTCATGAAATAAAGGACAGTGCTCCTTATCATGACCTTCAGATCTGCATCTTACGCACCAGATATCTTCTCTTTTGTCCTTCCCCATGTCCTTCTTCATATCCTCTACCTGTAGAGACAAACTAGTCAGCTGGCTCAAGATCTGGCTCATGCCTAAGCTAGATTCTCCCATCAATGTTGATTCAAGCTTCATGGCGATCTCCAAAGCTTTTTTCTGTCATGCAATCTTCTACTACATCAGAGGGACTCTGATGTGTGGTAACAACGCCGTGATGAACCATTCTTTGTTCTGTTCATCGGGGATCTGAAAAGTTAATCGGCCTGTTAGAGTCTTGAATCTTTGATTGAACTCCCAAACAAGTTTTGCTACCTTTTGCTTGATCTCTTTTAGCTCTGTAATACATTGTGACTCTGATTTAGGTTTTTTAAACTCTTCAATCAGCGCATTCTTGATCTCGTTCAGGGGCTTAGGTTGTGCTAGTCCTTGGACAATTTTCATGTACCATCTCAACACACGGTCCCTTAGCGTAGTGTTGAACTGGATTCTCTTGATGGCTTTGTTGGTGATACTCTTAATATTCCACACGGCCTCACACAGGAACCAGTGTTGATCAGGATCCTCAGATCCATCTCCCCTGAAGATAGGGAGCCTCATCTCATCTGCCATAGAGTTCCCTAGGCTTCCTGTCTGAGTATAGGCTAAATTCCTAGTAACAGTATTCTGCAGGTTCTAGCTATTCTAGCTACTTGGTGGTATTGACACAATAGGAGGGTTAATGGTACTTACTTCAGTAATCTGCGCAGTTTCTGAGGTTTCTGGCTCTCTTTGGCAAAGTTCTTCATCTTCCTCTTCCTCTGCTCTGGTGGGTTCGGAATGTTCTTCGTCTGTCATATCTACCTCTTCTCCATTGTAGAACCCCTCATCTCCGTAGTTTTGATTGAACAGGTTCTCAAGGTGAATCCCTCGAAATACTTTCCCACTGCGCGTATATCCAGCTTCTATGTTGCTGTCGATTTCTGAATTCTTAAACATTATCCTTTTTGGATCCAACCAATCTACTGTATTTTCAAGACGTTATTTTCATGCAATAACATCTTGATTCTTAGCTTCAGAAATTGTAAAAACTTTCCTCTGGGTCCTTTGAAGAAGTATCTCTCGGCTTGGCTATGTGATTATCTTCTGTCAACAGCAAATTCGGTGATATACGCTCCAATGGTACTATCAAACCAGTGATCTACAGCTCTGGATACAGCGTTGTCGACTCTCTTGACCTTATGGATCAGCGTTGGTGTCCAAACCACAGGAGGTCTAGATCTGATCTCGATCTAGGTATCGGCTAACCTAGCCAACCACTCGTATAACTCTTTATGGATTCCTCCGAAGAAGATCTTGTGAATATCGGTGAAGATGTGTCTCTGCAACCAATCTTCAGTACTCAGTTTAGGGTTCTTGTTATAGGCTTCATCGAAGTCCCTCTCTTGATCCTCTATCCACTTTTGAATCTCTATCTTTGATGGAAACCACCTTGACATTCCCTTATACAGATTTATGTCCTGGCAACGGAACCATTTGTTGACACAGGGGCAGACACAGGGTTCGCTCCAAGAGCGCACCAACAAATCCCTAGCTACTGGCCCTTTCGGCAACACCTGCGAAGTAGATGCAGTCTCACCCAAAGAAACTATGAGGGGGTTGTAGGATAGAGATGTCTACAACTAGGGGAATATCAAGTGGATCTTGTATAACAATGATCTCAGCATTCATATATCTCTTATCATCTAGATCTACTCTGCACAACTATAAATAAGATCTAACACAACAATGCCAAGAACAACATAACAATGACATAGATTCAGGTATCAATCACACACACAACAAAAAATATATGTGGTTCACCCTCTCTCTAGGGCTATGTTCACAGAACTATGCTTCTGATATATTTAAGATAAAGCTTACAGTTCTTGTCTGCGCTCTCAGCTAGCAGATCCTTGTTCTTTTCTCTCTTTCTCTCCCCTTCCTGTGCACTCAGCTGCAGGACTTGACCTTCGCACATAGCTGGAGATCTTACAATACCAGAAGGCTCTCTCGCTCAGCACTTCTCTCTCACAATACAATAATCTCTCACCACAATAATAGAGCTAGATCAACAACAATATCATACCAACCCGACCCAGGTCCTCTTGACCTTTATTTATACATTACAATACCTCACCAACAGCCTCAGGCCGAAACCTAGGTGTCAAAATCCTAGATACTAAAACCCTAGGTGTCTAAAACCCTAGGTCAACTTGACCCACTTTTTTTGGGCTTCGCCAGCTTGTTTTTCCTTCCCCGTCACGCAGTGCTCCAAATCATCCAATGATGGATTTCTCTACTTGCTAAGTTGTCCACGGTCCTTCTTCCTTGTTGATATGTCATCCCTGATCTCCTTGTCCAACGGCTTGCTTTTTTGTTCTCCGCTCCGACTTTTCTACTCTTTTGCTTGCTTCAACTTAGTGACAGTTGTTGTGTCTCCCACGAAGTTCGCGTTTGACCTTTTCTTCATTTATCTTCACTTTGTTCCATAACCAAGGGCCAATAGTTTGTATATATTTTCCAGTTCATATGCGCGGTCTTCTTCTCTGATAGGTTTTGTGTATCGTTGACCTTCATATGACTCTAAAGGTGCAATGACCCTAAGGGCATCTCTTTCAAACATCATATGTCTTTTCTTTAAATCAACCACAGTGCAATTATTGAAAGCCCAATCAATTCCTAACAGTGCAAGGTAAGGGCAATTGTCATCAACTATCTCAATTAACTCAAAATCTGCAAACGTTCTTACTTCATCGATGTCCACAGGGACATGTTCCAATCTTCCGAAGGGGCTTACAGCTTGTTGATTAGCCATCCTAAGCCTAATAGGGGAATAGATCAACTTTGGTTTTCCCATCAATTCCTAGGTTTGCTTCGTCGTGACATTGACCTCTGACCCTAAGTCGAGGACCACATAGTATATATCATATTCTCCTATTTGAGCATTCAAGTGTAATTATGTATTTGTCATTCTCCTTTCAGAGACTTGGTGTACTGCTCTATTCAGTAGGGGGTCTATCTTTCCTAGCTCATACTGTCTGATTAAATTTTGTAGCTCTTGTACAACGTTTTCGTCTTGAATCAACTTAATACAAGTATATAAAAATTCCATGAGCTTGCTTACCTCTTTTCCTTCTTTTGGCGAAGCAGACTGATCGAATGCTAGAGGCATTCCATATTATCTTACTTTTGGTCGTGTTTTCTATGAAGAGCCTTGGTCTACTTTGAACTCTTTTCTTGCCTCCTCAAATATTTGTCGCTCAAAAGTTTGGGTCTTCTCTATAGCTTTCTTGACTCCTGAGTCTTTTGTAGTCTTTCCTTGGGTCAATCTGTCTCTCCTATAACAACACCTCCTCTAGTGATAATAAGGACTCTGGGGTCTTCTCTGTGAGGTTCATCATATATCAGTTGCACTTGCGGGTTCTACTAAGGTCCTCATCTTTCCTGAAGCTTAGCTAGCAGCACAGGACAATCTTCTATAACGTGTTCGAAGGAACTGCAATAGTTACAAGTAGTGCAAGGGTTCTGACAGTATCTTGCTAAGTGTCCTGGTTGTGTGCAATTGTAACAGATGATTTTCCCTCGACCTTGACCCATACCTCCTCCTCCTCCTCTGAATCCACTGCGAGGATTCAAGTTTCCTCTTCCAGGAGAATTATATTGCGTAGTGTTTCTTTCTTGTTGTACTTCACCTTGATATTTGTATATATCCCTTGACCTTTCATGCATGAGTTCATAATCCCTACAATCCCTATCGTCGTGCCCCATAGACTTACAGAACGTCCAATACAAATTTGTGGGTGCCTGAACGTATTTTTGTATATAGTAGCACTCACCAAGGGGATGTCTATTTCTGCATACCTCGCACCAAGGTAGGGTGACTTGCTTCAAAGGGCTCGGAGCTCCAGAGGCCAAGTATTCATGAAATAAGGGACAGTTCTCCTTGTCATGGCCTTCTAATTTGCATCTGACACACTAGATGTCTTTTCTTTTATCTTTTCCCTTGTCTTTCTTCATCTCTTCGACCTACAGAGACAAACTAGTTAGATGAATCAATATTTGACTCGTACCTGCGTTGGATTCTCCCATAGGGGCTAACTCTAACTTCATGGCGATCTCCAGCACCTCAGCCTGTGAAGCAATCTTATGTTGCATCAGAGGAACTTTGATGTGTGGTAAGAGAGCAGGGATGAACCATTCCTTGTTCTGCTCATCTGGGATCTAAAAATTCAATCAGCCTTGTTGAATGCCCATTTAGCACTGGTGGTAAACTCATGTTCCATGAATATATGCATCATCAGATGCCATGTTGTCGAAGACATTGGTCCTACAGGCCAGTGTTTGGCCCAACACTTATTTTTGTACTTGGAATTTCCGCACCCCTGCGTGGGTTAATAATGTAATAGGTTTGCATGAGTCATGTCTAGGTCAGTTACCTTGGGATCATTTCACTGGGAGAGTTCCTTTCACCGAGGTTTTTTTATCCTCAATTTATCAGTTAGGCTTTTCAGCCCTACTGATTTCCCTTGAGTTTTTCCCTCACACTTGCAATAAGTCCTCCAAAGTGGTGAACAACATTCTAGTGGGCTTATGTTTTGGTAACTATATAGGGAAATCATTTTAAATGACCATGCAAGACATCTTAGAAAGTTTTGCGGAATTTCGTCGAGTCTAAATTAGTTTTTTTTAATTAATTAAATTTTAATTAAATTTTCCTAAGTTTGGAGGTTTAATTATTTAATTAATTAATTATGTTTGAGCAATAATTGTAAAAATTGGATCCTTTGACTTTTGATAGCAGTATTTGTGCTCAAAATAAATGGAATAGCACCCCCTACATCCATGGACCAAGTTTCAGCTCAGTCGGACAACTTTATCCATGGGTTAGTCCACCCGAAATGCCAGTCAATCTAAAACAACAATTTTAATTGCTAAAGTCCAAACATGGCAAGATGTAAAAATTGTAATAATGAGTTAGATGATGTGAAATGTTGAAATGATGATTAGAGAGAGACCCCCTAAGCATAACCTTATCCTCCCAACCTTTTTCAACCTTGTCTAACCCCTTACACCACCTCCACACTAAAAAATCACTCCCCCTATGGGGATTGACATTTTTTCCTTTTTAATTATTTTGTGACTTGAGTGTGCCCCCCTCTCTTGATATTTCACTTCATTTAGCCCCTATATTACCCTTAGAGGTGTCCCCACTTACTCCACCTCACCCATCCTTGCATTTGATTTGATTTTTGACCATGTGGAGCGCTCTCCAAGAGAGTTACGCCCCCCTTTATGTCTCTCCAATGAAAATTTCGTTTTTTATTGTTGAGGCTCTTCCTCTTACCCTAGCACAGATCCCACAACCTCTCTTATGAATTTTTGTGCTATCCCAACACCACTCACTCATCTCTCACCCCTCATCACCTTTCCCTCATCCCAAGTGGTGCGCCCTCCAAGAGAAGTGCGCCCTCCCTCTTCTAGAAATTCCACAAATAAATTTTAAAAAACTATTTGAGCCTCTTCACTTGCCTTGGCATGAATCCCATTCCTCCTACATGCCCTTGGATCTATCCAACTAATTTTTCTATTTTTATACACCCTAGATCTATTGTGCTTGGTGGTGGACACTTGGCTTAGATCCAAGAGAGGTAGGTTTGCCTCTCCAAGTATAAATAGATCTCTTTTCTCCTCCCCAACTCACCATATATTGAGCTATTGTTATGCTACTTGATTTCCAACTCTCTCTCTAGTCATTCATTCCATTTTCATTTCCATTCTATGATCTAGGGTTTAGGAGTATTTTCTCTCCAAAACCATTTTTCTTGAGTAATATAATATTGGAGAAACTTTGGAGGACAACAAGAAGACTAAGGCGTGTGCTTCTTTTTCTTATGCATGGGAGGTAACTTGTATTGGTATTTTTAGATGCTTGCAACACTAGATCTTTGGTAAAGTGTTATCTAAGTAGATCTAATAGGGCGTATGCCTATTTGGTTTATATATCTTGATATGTTTGATTAAATAGAAGTGTCATTTAATTTCAATACATCAACATATTGTCTATTGTATGCATGTTGTTTAAAGATATCTTGCAGGTTCATCTCTAGGGTTTCATTGGGAACTCCTTCAAGGAGAATGGTCACTTGAAGCTCTCACATACTCCAATTCTCTAGGTCTATTGCTCCTCTCCTATTATTGTTGTCCATTCATTTCATTTTCAACTAGCATATAATTGTTTAAGTAGGTAAAATTTTTATCAAATATAATATCTTTTATTGTGGAAAGTTCTTGCCCCAAAAGGGCAAGGGTTTTCTTAACTTCTTTTGGTTGTGTGTAGACATTCTAGCAAGCAAATCTTACTGATTTTGCAAGTATATCAGATCTGGTTGAGGGCTTTGGGCTACCCCAAAGAGATACACACAACACTTCAAGACCCCTTTGGGGGATTTGGTAGCTATTCCTCAACCCCCCTTTCATTTTCTAGTTTTCTAGTGCACTTTTTCTCCTTTTTTGCTTGATTGTTGAATCTCATAGTGTAGGAGGAGAAGTGGTACGACCTTCTCCCACGTGTGAGCTTTGGGATAGGTAGGACGTGGGCTAGATCTATTTTCTCTTCAATTTTTTGAGTATTTTTAGCTTGTCTGTGAGGTTTTGAAGGTGAGGGCACCTTCCCAACCTAGGATGTGGGGTTTGCTTTCTTGTTAGTAGTTTAGATGGTAGCTTAGCTTCTCTTTTTTTTCTTTTCTTTCATGGTTTTCCCTAATTACTAATATCTCAAAGAACTTAACCTAATTAAGCAAATCTAATCTAATCACCTAGCTAGTTGGGAGAGGAATACCCCAAATAGGTAAGGCTAAGTGTCGATGCTTTATGATATGATGTGATGTGATGTGATCTATGGTTTAATGTTTCAAATGCTTATGTTCTATATTTATATCATTATCTTAAGCATATTGGGAAACACACCTAAATACTCAAACTAGATCTTACTTAGTTTCATTTTAAGCTTCTTATTTATTTCTTATGCACATGGTTCAACTCTTAATACTTCATATATCTTAAGTGCTTAACAAGTAATTGGTTCATTGGTTTATTTTTTATATCTATTGGAAGCCATCTACTTGGGCTTGAATGTTGAATGGTTAAGTAGACAAACACATTAAATTTTCTTTTATCTCTTTAAGGCAAGTTGTTCTTGCCATAGATCTCTTGTTTCATAGCAAACTATTGTTGTGCAGTTGATGGTATCTTTACTTTTTCAGCCATCTATTTATTTGCTTTACTTGTGTTGATATACTCAATTGTTTAAGGTTAAGACAACACACTAATAAAGCTAATAATAGTTTCAGCCATATCACTAAATTGCACCTAAAAAGTGTTTTAAAATCTTATAAACACTCTAAAAATCACCTAAAAGTCTACATAATCAACTTATACACTTAATAGATTATTTAGGGTACCTTAGACCACCATCTTCGACATCTAAAACGGGGCTTGAGGAAAACAACGGAGGGTAGTGGCAGGGGACTGCCCCGTGGCGCACCAGGTGTGTGTCCTCTCCGGGAAGTACTCTTGTTTTGGGTTGACTAGTTCTACTAGGGTTGGCCTAGTTGCCATACTATCTTGAGCGTCCAACAATTATTTGGCAACATGAGGAGGAGGATTTGGTGAAAGCTAATAAAAATTTGATAAATCTTAAGAAAAGCCTAACTATTAAACCCTAGACCAAACCTAATAGAATACTTGGGGGGTTTAATAATTAAGAGTGTAGGTCTTCTTCAATAATCTTCATAAAATTTGTGCTTAACTCTTCTAAATCTTTGGAAGTTATTGATGAAGTAATGTGTTGATGATGATCTCATATATGTGGTGATATGATTTGATGCTTTAGTCTTTTGTATCCTACACACGTAGAAGATAAACGTGGTTAGTTTCTTTTGTATAATTTGTATCCTACAATTCTTTATTGTAGGTAATTGTACATGATATTGTTCATTGATTTAATTCATTCTATTGTAAACTTGTAAGTAATTTGTAAAATTTTGTAAAGAAACACCCTTGAACATAGTTGACCCCTTGCCCAATTTCTAGGCACTAGTCTTAGTTGACCTAAGGAAAAGGCTTGTTTTTCATGCTAACCCTTGCATCTTGCATGGTTGTCTTAGCATCTTAGGATTAGAATCTCCTCTAACCTTAACAAAATAAAATTAACTCCTAGAACCTAACTCTAACATATCTAGTAACTAAGGTCTACCCCCTTTGGCTTCCCTAGGAGTAAGCCTAGACGAAAGAGGTTCCGGTCAAAGTGACAGTGTGAGCTATGAACCTAGGCATTGTGCCTCCAAGGACACACTAAGTGAGTCGGGCTTAGCTCACGTTTGCAAGTGTGTATAAGGACGGCAACATGCTTGTTAAGGTCTTGAATCTTTGATCGAATTCCCAAACAGGTTCAGCTACCTTCTGCTTGATCTTTTTCAGCTCTGTAAAACATTGTGACTCCGACTTGGGTTTCTTGAACTCTGCAATCAATGCATTCTCGATCTCATTCAGTGGCTTAGGCTGTGCAAGTCCTTGTACAAGCTTCATGTACCAGCTCAGTGCACGATCTCTTAGAGAAGTGCTAAACTGAGTTCTTTTAATAGCTTCGTCAGTGACATTTTTAATATTCCATACGGCTTCACATAAGAACCGGTGCTAATCAAGATCTTCAGATCCATCTCCCCTAAAGATAGGGAGCCTCATCTCATCTTCCATAGAGCTTCCTAGGTTTCATGTCTAAGTATATGTTGATCTGCTAGTAATAGTACTCTGAGGACTCTAGTGACTCTGACTATTCTGATTGCTTAGTGATGTTGAACCAATAGGAGGATTAATAGTACTTACTTCAACATTCTGCACAGTTCCTGAAGTTTCTGGCTCATCCCGACGAGGTTCTTCAGCTTTCCCTTCCTCTTTCCTAATGGGTTCTAAATGCTCTTCGTCCATCAGATCTGTCTCTTCTTCACTGTAGAAACTGTGGTATACCTAAGAAGGTAATATGGGGTACCTAGGGAGGTACCCAATGGGAATGTAGTTATGTGTTATTAGTGGAAGTCATTTAATATATGGGAATGTGGTCATTCAATGTAAGGTGGACTAGGTCCACTATATTAATAAAGGTCCACTATGGTAGTTGGATGTAATAAATGTGAGAAGGCTCTCTAGAAAGTTCCTAGGAGATAGGGAGAGCTATATAAAGAAGTCTAGGCAATGTAATGAAACATAGTGAAGAATATTGTGATTGTACAAGCAATGATTGCTTGAGGAATTTTATCCTTCCATAAGGATTAATATATGGTGTTACCCTACCTCAAGGGTTTTGGATATTTCTTGTGTTCATGGTTATGGTGAATGGTTTATGTTTTATTCTTGGTTATTTCTGAAGTATATTTACATATCTGGTATAGGTACTTAACAATTGGTATCAGAGCACTTTCCTTGGCCGGAGTTGTGGGCAACTATTTTTTATTTTTGCAGATTTTTTTCGGAGAAGAAAAAAGAGGGCTGCGACATTCCAGACATTTTCAGTATATTTCTGTACAAAATTTGCAGAAAATGGTTGTAGATATGAGTTCCTCTCAGAAAAACACCCAATTTAAAAAAAAAAATCGTCCGAAACGGAGTCCGGAAGGTCAAAATATTGAGGTTTTAAAATCTGCAATTTTTCAGGGTTTTTTTGGGGGACGGCGGCGCGATTTGTTTTTATTTATTTATCATTTGGAGGCTGAATTTGCCCAAATAAATTACATATCTCAGTTCTTCTCACAATTTCACCCAATTTCAAAAAAAAAATCAGCCGAAACGAAGTCCAGGAAGTGAAGTTATGAGCATTTTAAGTTCAACAGTTTTTTAGGGTTTTTCCAGAAAAAACCGCGATTTTCTATCGAAACTTCTTGGGTCTATTTTTGAGTTTTTCGTGACGGCTGTAGGACCAAAGAGTTCATAGGGTGCTCATATGGCTATTTCGTCTCAAACCTTACTAGAAATTCTTGAATCATTCAAAGCCCAATTGGATGATAGATTGGATGCATTTGCACATAGCCTCACAAACAGCCTCACACATAGCCTCACAGACAGCCTCACACATGGCCTCAATGATAGTTTTCATAATATTCAAGATTCATTGAATAACATGTAGGAGAGATTTCTTATGGAGGGTCTCATGAATGAATATAATCAAGAAAGATATGCTTGGTATGATTTTGAGGACGATTGTGATGATTGGTATATAGATAGTTGTCATTTCTGGGATAACAACCACTTCCATATTTTATTTGATGACTCTACTCCACCTTCTGTAGAGAACATCAATGTCCCAGATCCGGAGCTAGTTACCAGTGTTCAGTCTGCATATTCTACAGTGGTATTATTCCTTCCAGATTCTGCTACGACCATTTTCCACTATGTGGATGGATCTTCTTATTTGGATCCACATGATAGGTGTCAGTATTTGGAGCATCATTTGGAGTTGGTTATGGTGTTCCAAAATATTCTACGGGGAGTTCACATGAGCACTTGGACATGGGACCCGGGCTTACAATGGTGGTTGGACTACTTCAGCATGGTGGATTTCCTTTCTACATGGGACTTTGGTTCTTTAGTCTTCTTCAGCATTATGGTCCACAACTATCCATGGGACCCTGGTATATGGTTGTACATCCAGCATTGAGGACAACGCTTTCATAAGGGGGATGGAATGTAAGGTAGCTAGAGAGGTAGTGGGGGGGGCCAGAGGGCCCATAGTGATAATAGTAGAGGTCATTCAATTAGATATACCAATATAATCACCACAAATACTGAATACACAATAGATCCACAAAGCCATATAGAAGAAACCACACAATATTATTACCAAACCCTTGAGGTAGGGCAACACCGTACAATGGATCCTATTATGGAAGGGATCATCTCCTGTTCACTTGCCTCTTCGAGGGGGCATCCTCCTATTGAGCTACCGCTCCAAATACAATACTTCTCTTCATGTCCCATTACATTGCTTGAACCCCTTTATATAGTGCTACCATCACCTAAGAACATTCTAGAGGAGNGTCCACCTTACATTGAATGATCTCCACTATTATCACTATGGGCCCTCTGGGCCCCCCCACTACCTCTCTAGCTACCTTACAGACGCTTCCTGTGGAAAGAAGAACGCTCTCTAGTGTAGCGCATCCCATGGGTAGTCGGGGGAGTTTACCTCTTCGAGTATGTCCTTGTCACAGTGGAATTGGTGGGAATATAAGGGGTCTAACAGAGTGATATCGGTGACTGTCGTCGTGTGGTTGTCTTCTGGTGATGAAGAAGCAGGGGGAACGACACAATGATATTGCGATGATTCGCTCGACATAAACCAAATATCGAAGTACTGAGGAGTACCAGTGGTAGTTGGATGTAAAATTTTCGTAGGGAAATGAACGGGATAATTGGGGGGATTTGGGGGTAAATCCTTGGATAAGTCATGCAAGAACCATGGAGGAATAGGGAGTGCCTCTGGTTCAAGAGAAATGATATGAAGAATCCCTAGTGATGAGGTAAGGTCAACCATCGATTCTATAGGGGGCACATGTTGTGGGGTATTCTACCCTACGGACTAACAAGATAGGGCTTTAAACTTGTACGCAGATCATGACCCTTAAGACATAACTTTTAACCTTCTACCCGGAATCTCAACCCCTTTTCTCATGCACACATGGGAAGAATCAACTAACCTTTTTATCGACGGTTGAAGTAGATCCTCCATTGAGCCTTTATCCCCTTGCTGTTGCTGCTCCTTCCACAAAGCTTTCCTGCAATCAAGACAAAACTACACATGCATGCTATTGATCTACTAGGGGGTTAGAGATTAAACATAAATCAAATAACGTTGATGAGACTCATGTATTCGGGACGAGAAAAGTATCTTTTTCATTAATCTCAATATGAATCAACTTACAATGATTTCCGAGACCGGCCACCGTTCCTCGATCCTGATCCTGGGCTCTTCCTCTTCTTTGTCCTCCAACTGTTTTGCTTGAACTTCTCCTAAAGCTTGAGGAAAGGCTAAAGGGTTGGGACAATAATGGACTTGGCAATTTGGCAGAGTTTCTTTGCTATGATTTTTTCCTCCCTTGAATAGTACCCCTACCCCTCCTTTTATAGGCTAGAAGGAGCTAGGGTTTTAGGCGAACTCTCGTCCATGCATGGCTGGGAGTTCCAGTTAACTGACAAAAATCTCTTCGTCCCGACGAAAACTTTCCTGATTTTTTTCTTTGTTAGGTAAACGCGGTCTGTAGTGGGCCATTCAGCGTTCACATGCGTGTTATAGAAGGTCTGCCAGCGTCCCAACGTGCCCAGTGCTAAGTTAGGGCGCGGGTTACTTGATTTAGGAGGTTTTTTGAAGAGTCTGTTCAGCATGGCTTTGGCAAGGAAAGGCAATGAGTAGGCCTGATGCCAAGTAAGCAGGGATAGTGCAAGTTAGGGTTATAACAGATGCCCCCTAATGTGTGAGGTCAGAAGAGCATCTGATGGCCGAAATACATTACCAATTCTTTACCAATCTGTACTGATACGCGGAATGAGTGAGCCCAGGAATCAGGAATCGGGAAGCGCCGTCTGCAAAAAATATCAAATGTCTCACCGAGGCGGGCATACCCATGCTCGGGATAAATCATAACCATGGCTACCAATCAAATACACTGTAGATCCATGTCAAATAACTATAAAGAGTAGCCGCGAACAATACACAGCGGAGCTACATCTTGAAATCAGAAAGATATACATAGAAAGTATCCATCTCTCATAAGCTGATTTGGCCTGATGGTTGTACTCCAGAGCTCGAGCAACAACTTCAAAGTCTTCTAAAACTCGGGTAGGAGTGTAATATGCATGTACGACTGCACCACCCAGAGGTCTTCGACGGCTCATCGGTTATGGACTTGATAATCTTGATGATCGGACTAAAGGCTTCAGTGATTTCGAACAAAGACGTGATTGGATGGTCAGGATGGCCGGGTATGCGGACAAGAGACATATTGCAGAGTGGTCGACTCAGGCTAAGTAACAAAATTCCCTTGGACAATAGCACAACAACTGATAAGACTCAGGCAGCATATCTGTTAATCATAAGTCTATGAAGCAAGAGGCAACGCAAACTCTCGATATGTTTGGAAGAGTAACCAAACGGTGGAGGACACAACTTTGTAACGAGCAAAGCTTCCTAAGGTCGTACTACATCCCAAAGTCTGATGAATCAAACGGACAGATGTGCTTTATCCAAGGGTGACTCGTAATGCTGCCAATAAAGAAAATACTTTTCCTATCCTCTTTTTGGGGTATATTTGATTTTTTTTGTTCTTTTTGTTGATTTGGAAAAAAGAATAAAAGAATATTACGTTACAGTGGAGGAACGAGCATAGAAAACATACAAGCTCAAGGCACAAGGACAAGACTGATGTTCTAGGAAATGATACTCGGGAAAAATCCTC
>ML844014.1:38173-55291 GCA_009831015.1 Picea engelmannii | reverse complement strand
AGAACTACGAACAAGTAATCAAGTACGACAAGGGATCGACATCGAACGCCCGGAGCGAGGTAGGTTGATCTAGCCATGCATGTACTAGAAAGAAATGGGATTTAAGTCTGGGGACAAAGGTAGAAAGTAGATTTTTCTATAGGTCATATATGCATGCAAAGTCTAACCCTATTTGCTAGTCTGTAAGGAGATTTCCCTCAAAACAAAAATTTCTCTGGTGGACGTAGCCCACACTGGGTGAACCACATATATCTGTGTCTCTATTGTATTGTGTATCTTTTGTGTTTTATTTCCACATTTGTTTTATTTTATTGCTCCACGATCCTGTTTTTTTTACAAGGAGGACCATATCACAACCTCGATAGGTCAACAAACAATTCTTGTTCTTGGAAACTTTAGATTTTCCAAATCTTTCATGGTTGACTAATGACCCCATACACCATTCCCCTTTTTGGCCCCCCATTCTTACAAAACTCCCATCGAACATTCCAAAATTCCATGACAAACCTGGAGAAGATATGAATAATCACGTGATGAATTTCCATCTATGGTGTTCTTCAAACTTCTTGATAGATGACTTCATTTGATTACAACTTTTCCAAGGAACCCTTACAGGATCAACAACTAAATGGTATATAGAACTATTGCGTAACTCCTTTGACGACTTCAATTCCCTTTCCATGGAATTTTTTACACACTTTCAATTACCTATCTAATATGAGACCAGTACTGATCTCTTAACCTTGTTACGCCAATAAACTTACACCCATATTTCAAATCACATTCATGAATGGAGGCGTCGAAGACGATTAATCAAAGACACAATCCCAGATCAATTATTAGCTGATTGGTTTACAAAGTCCCTTTTTCCACCTATATCTTGAGATGTCTCCATGAAAGGCGTCATTACCAAGGAACAAGCTATCAGTCAAGCCCAGTATTTAGATTTGGTATACTCTCAATCTGGCACATTATATGACTTGATTCTTAATGCTCCTCAGTCTTCAAATGATCAAACCAAAAAAACACCTGGAACCCGTGTCGATGGTATAATCGGTCCTATTTCCACAGATAAAATTGGTCATATGACTGGGAAACATATCCAATCGACTAAATCTACCAATCCTAGCTCATCTGTTCATACCAGCACTCCAATTAATCCCTCTTCCCAAATGTCCGAGGTTAAGATGGTGCAATTGACCGCGCCAAAAAACCCACAGCAATTCAGAGGAAAAAAGAAGGGTAATAATAATAATAATAATAATAAGAAAAAAAACTCTTCTAATCATTCACACCCTAAAACCCAAGAAAGCAACACTGAAGGAAAGACCAAGCGAAAGGCCAAATATCCCTGCATGATTTGTAAAGAGGATAATTTCACTAAAGATTTTCCTCGTCTTGCTGAAATTCATCAATATCTCGAGTGAGGCACATCCTCTTCTACACTAGAAGTTTTAACAAATCATTTCACACCCCCAACAACAACAACTTATCATGCAAACAAAAGCACCCCCACTAGGGGGCAACCCCGATTCCCTGTTATTAAATATATTGATGGTTAAATCTGCAGCCATATCTATTAGAGCCAACAATTACGATTCTCCAGAAGGTGATTCTTTACCCAATGATTCACCTTCAATTACCCCACCCAATGGCCCTCTCACACTATAGAATCCAACTATCGAATCTTCCATACGCCCTCCAAAGGGAGTACTTCGTAGCACTACACATAACCCTAATGCTCGAGCAACCCGACACTATAGTATAGTAGAAGATCTCACCCAAGCCCCTTGTTCCATGTCGGCAATCAAAGTGCTACAGTCATGTCCTACACATCATCAATCCTTATTATCATCCATCGGTGTAATTGAACCTATAGAATCCAATGTATTTCCTTCAACATGAATTGCAATGAATCTTGCCTATCAAATCAATTGGCATTAGAAATCATTGTCTGATCTCTCAATAAAAATATTTTCCAAACAATGCTCGATGAAGGTGTCACAACATGCATCATTTCCTTGACATGTTGGAAATATCTTGGTTCTCCCCAACTTACCACATCTTAAACCATCCTCAAAGCTTTTGACGGACATTTTTTTAAACCCCACGGAATTCTCCCCTCATTACCAGTTGAACTTGAGGGAAAAATTGTTTCTGTAGAAGTCAAGGTGATCGATGCCACACTTGACTATAATTTTATTTTAGGTCACACCTAGTTTTACTCCATGAATGTCATTGCGTCTAGTGTCTTTCGACTTGTTAAATTTCCCCACCAAGGGAAGATCGTTCGTATAGACCAACTAGACTTTTGTACACCAAACATGTGAATCAATCCTAATGTGAATGTCCCTTTTGTAGTAGAATATACTTCAGGATGTGAAAGCATCAGGGTAGGTAGTTATCCCTCTTTAATGGGGACTTTTCCCCTCCCCCCACTAGAAATCAAATCAACAGTCTCCATCAATATGATCTCCGCGATTACTGGTAAACCCATCGGTTACAATGACCCCTAGGTAATTCCTCTCCCATTGGAAATAAAATCTTATGGCAACACCATGCCACTATCACCGATGGAACTAGAATATTCGGTGATACAATCCATAGGAGAATCTCTTGATTCTCATTCTAGTCTCCTACTGGATGAGGAACTAGATCAATTTTCCTCTCCCTATTGGGTTAATCAAGCTTCAATGTCACACGGCTTTCTTAACCTTGTCCTACCTTCAGATAAATCCATTATGGAAGTCATGAATTTGTAGGATAAACCTTGGGATGATTCTCAGTGCTCACCATCAATCGTCCTTCCTGCCCAACAAAGAAAAGAAATACACCCCAATACAAACCCTTGTTTTGACTGATATTCAAGATCCATACCATGTACCTTCCACATCAAACCCTATTTTTTCTGAAGGCAATTTGGGAAACATTTCCAAAATTATTTCGATTGACATTTTAGTTAAACCTGGGGTCATGGAAAACATCCATATAGGCACATATTATTCCCCTGAATAAATTGAATCTTATACTACCCTATTTAAACAATTTTGTGACATTTTCGCCCGGTCTTATGAAGAAATTCTAGGAATCGACCCACGAATTGTTGTCCATGAAATTAAAACTTATCCCAGAGCTCGTCCAGTTCGACAACTACTCCACCCAGTTCATCCAAGGAAGGCAGAATTTCAAAAATTATTGAACGTTGGTTTTATCTATCCCATGCCCCTAACTGAATGGGTGTCCAACATTGTACCCATTAACAAAAAATAGGCAACCATCCGAGTATGCATTGATTATAGGGACCTTAATAAGGCATATCCTAAAGACAATTTCCCTACCCCTTTCATCGACCAAATTATCGATGATTGTGTCGGATGTAAAGTCTTCTCATTTATGGATGGATTCTCTGACTATAATCAAATCAAAGTTACCCTGGAAGACCAACACAAAACCACTTTTATCTACCCATGGGGAACTTTCGCATATCGCAAGTTATCGTTTGGTCTTAAAAATGTTGGTGCAACATTCTAGAAGGCCATGTATTACGCCTTCCATGACATTAAACATATCGTACAACCTTACCTAGATGATCTCCCGATCCGGTCTCCTAAGCAACATGGTCACGTAAATCATTTGTGCCAAATCTTTGTGCATTGTCGATATTACAACATTCGCCTAAACCCACACAAATTTATTTTTGTTGTGGAGTATGGTTGTTTACTTGGCTTCATTTTATGTAGGTTTGGGATCAAATTTGATACCCTCAAAGTTGATCCAATCATCAACTTTCCTCCCCCCCACCTCCGTAATCCAACTTCAAAGTTTGCAAGGGAAAGCAAACTTTCTTAGGCATTTCGTCGCCAATTATGCCGAAGTCACCAAAGGTTTCACACGATTATTGAAAAAAGGTGTACCTTTTATTTGGGATGAACAAGATCAACATTCTTTTGATCATTTGAAGAAGGTTATTACATCCACACCGTTACTCAAACTTCAAATTACAATAAATATTGCATTCTATATATGGCAACTTCTGGTACTACCATTGGCATGGTATTAGTCCAAACTGATGATCAACATAATGAACATGTTATTTACTATCTCAGTGAGGGATTAGTTGGTGCCAAACTTTGATACCCATACATTGATAAGTTGTTTTTGGTAGCCATTTACATTGTCCAATGATTCATCCATTATATTCTTCTCTAAACCACCACCGTTGTCTCTGATGCGAATCCAATGCAATATATTTTGTCGCACCAGATATTGGGGGGTCGATACTCTAAATGGATTTTCCTACTACAGGAATTCGATCTTGAATTCTCCACCCCAAATACAAAAAATATTTGATCTTCATAGAATTAATGATTGATCTTCCCCGAGCCTTTGATGAATTAGTGGTACAAGATTCGTTTCCCAATGAATCTTTGTTTCTCATCGACTCATATAATCCTTGGTATGGAGACATATTGATTTATCTCCAGACCCAACATTTCCAACCTAATATTTATAAGGATGATCCTCGCCGCATACACCATCAATCCCAAAATTATCTCATCGTTAGCAGTACCCTCTACCATCATGGATTATATATGATATTACGCCGATGTTTCATCCATTATGAAGCCGAACAAATCCTCAATGTTGGTTGTGGAGCCCGATTATCTTCTTGATTCAGAGGTATTTTTTCTCAATCATTTTTATACCCCATGAAGACTATACACCCCTCCATGCAGGGGGGTTGCAGGGGGGGATTTCCCCCCCTATGGGGTTTGGGGGTCTCATCCTCCGGGTTGGGGGATCTGGGGGCCAGCAGGCCCCCAGAGGGGGTATGAGGGAAACGACCCCCCGAAGGTAAAATTTCCTTGTAAATGTATATTGTAATTTCATAGTCAATCTTGACCATTCATCAATAAGTCACAGATCTGACAGTAGAGATTATGTTAGGGTCTTTTTTCCCCTAGAAGGAAACCCTCTTTTGTATGAGGCCATTTGTATTGTGGTTGGGTATTGTATTGGATGTATTATGAGAGAAGATATTGTGAGAGAAAGAAGAGGAAGTTACAAAAGGTGTGTTTTAGGTTGTATCCCTTCATTTTGTTGTATAATAAAAAGAAAGGACCTGGAAATTTCTCTGGTGGACATAGCCCACACTGGGTGAACCACGTATATCTATGTCTCTATTGTATTATGTATCTCTATTTTTTATTTCCACATTTGTTTCATTTTATTTTTCTACGATCCTATTTTTCTAACAACTGGTATCGGAGCAATGGAAGAAGAAGGAAAGTTTAGGATCGAGAAATTTAACGACCAAAACTTCCAGTTGTGGAAGATGAAAATGGAATATTATCTATATCAGAAGAATCTTTACATATCATTGAACAGAAAAGAAAAGAAGCCAGCTAGTATGAAGGATGAAGAATGGGATATTCTTGACAGAAAGGCACTGGGAATATTACGGTTGTGCTTGGCAGCAACGGTGGATTTTAACATTTCAAGCGAAAAGACAATAGAGGATATGATGAAGAATATGGATTCACTGTACGAAAAACCCTCGGCCTCCAACAAGGTATTTTTAATGAAGCATTTGTTTAATATGAAGATGTCAGAAGGTGGGTCTGTTAGTGACCATTTAAATGATTTTAACACGATCACTAGTCAGTTAAGTTCTGTAAAAGTGAGATTTGATGATGATATTAGGGATATTTTGATTCTATGTTCATTTCCAAAAATATGGAATAGCTTGGTCATGGTTGTAAGTAACTCTGTCTCTGGTTCAAACACTTTAAAGTTTGTTGATGTTGTTGGTGTTATCCTTAGCGAGGAATGTGAAGGAAAAGCTTGAGACATCAGATAATGCTTTGATTATGGAAAATAGGGGTAGACAAAGGAAAAGAGGAAAGAGTCAAGGGAACTGTGGGAAGTATAGGAAGGGAAAATCAAAATCCAAACTGGGAAAGATAGAGTATTGTAATTGCAGGAAGAAAGGACATCTGAAGAAAGACTGCAAAGCTCCAAAGAAACAAAGAGATGGACAGCAGGAGAAAAATTAAGAAGCAAATGTAACAGGTGATTTGTTACAAGATGCTTTGATTCTTTCTGCAAATAATATTTATGAGTCTTGGGTAGTATATTCATGGGATTCATTTCATGCCACACCCCATGGGAAAAAATTTCTAGATTATGTTCAAGGTGAATTTGGACAAGCTCATTTGGGTGATGATGCACCATGCAAAATTGTTGGAATGGGAAAGGTACAAATAAAGAAAAAGAATGGAAACCAATGGTTGTTGAAAGAGGTAAGACATGTTCCAGATCCAAGTAAAAATATAATTTCAACAGGGCAGTTGGCAAGTGAAGGTTGTATATTTATATTTATAGATAAGGCGTGGAATCTCACCAAAGGATCATTAGTGATAGCAAAAGGAGAGAAGGTAGGTACATTGTATTTGTGTACTGGTAATACTGACTCTTCTATCTCTTTAGCTTCTACAGGAGAGGATACAACACTATGGAATCATACACTTGGACACATGAGTGAGAAGAGGATGCAGATACTTCACAAAAGAAATTTGTTTCCAGATATTAAACAAATTTATTTGGATTTATGTGAGCATTGTATTTATGGAAAACAAAAGAGAGTCAGATTTCTCAGAGTTGGAAAAGAAAATAAGAGTGAAAGGTTAGAGCTTGTGCATATAGATGTATGGGGACCAACTCAGGTATCATCTCTTGGTGGCTCTCATTATTATGTTACTTTTATTTATGATGCAACTAGAAAAACTTGGGTTTATTGCATTCGACAAAAGTATGATGTTTTTGATACTTTTAAGAAATGGAAAGCTTTGGTTGAGAATGAGACAAGAAAAAGGTTGAAGTGTCTCAGATCAGACAATGGAGGTGAATATTCTAGCAAGGTGTTTGATGATTATTGTTCATACCATGGGATTCGTAGAAAGAAGAGATTTCCAGGAACACCACAAGAAAATGGTGTGTCAGAAAGGATGAATAGGAAAAGCATAGAGTGTGCAAGGAGTATGAGATTGCACACTGGGTTTCCCTTACAGTTCTGAGCAGATGTTGTGGATATTGTTGTTTATTTAATAAACAGAGGATCTTCAATCTCTTTGGATGGTGGAATTCTAGAGGAGGTATGGACAGGTAAAAAGGTAAACTATTTTTTTTAATACTTTCAGTTGTGAAGCATTTGTCCATATTGATAAAGAAAATAGAACAAAGCTTGAGGTAAAATCCAAGAAGTGTACCTTTAAAAGATACGGTGTTAATGATTTTTTTAATCGCTTATGGGATTATGAAAATCACAAAATAATTAGGAGTAGAGATGCCATATTCAATGAGAAGGTCATGTATAAAGATCAGTTGCAGGGAAGGAAACATGAAGAAGAAAAACCAGAATACATGGTGCTTGATGAGATCACTGAAAAAGAAATTCCAAAGGTACCAGAAAATCAAAATGTACAACAACAGGAGAAACATGTACCTCAAACTCCTGCAAGTGTTGTTAGAATATCTACCAGGTTAACTAGACCCCATGAACAATAATCTCCTTCATTTTATTATTTATTATTGATTGATTGTGGTGAACCAGAAAGTTATGAAGAGGCAATGCAGGTAGACACTAAAAGAAAGTGGGAGCAAGGCATGAAAGAGGAAATGGATTCCTTGGTAAATAACCAGACTTGGGACTTGGTTCAGTTGCCTACAAGAAAAAGAGCATTGCATAATAAATGGGTTTATAGGTTGAAGGAAGAAGATGGAGGAAAAAAGAGGTACAAGGCTAGACTTGTTGTAAAGGGGTTTTCACAAAAGAAAGGTATATGTTTTGTTGAAATATTTTCTCCTATTGTTAAAATGACTTCAATTATGACTATTTTAAGTCTTGTGGCAATAGAAGATTTTCATCTTGAGCAATTAGATGTAAAAATAACTTTTCTCCATGGGGATTTGGATAAAGAGATTTATATGAAACAAGCATAGGGGTATGAGGTCAAAGGGAAGGAAAAATTGATATGCATGTTGAAGAAGAGCTTGTATGGCCTAAAGAAATCTCCAAGGCGGTGGTATTTGAAGTTTGACAGGGTTATGACAGAACAAGGTTATAGTAGATGTCATTCTGATCACTGTGTTTATTTTAAAAGGCTAGAAAATGGAAGCTATATTATCTGGCTATTGTATGTAGATGACATGCTTGTTGCAGGGGCTAATATGCAGGATATAAATGTGCTCAAGAAGAAATTATATAATTCATTTGCGATGAAGGATTTGGGTGCTGCAAAGAAAATACTTGGTATGAGAATAACAAGAGACAAGAAAAATCACAAATTGTCATTGTCTCAGGGTGAGTACATAGAGAAGGTGTTGGAGAGGTTTAGAATGCAGAATGCAAAACCAATTAGTACACCTTTCAACAACCATTTCAAATTAACCAAGGAAATGTGTCCCAAGACACAGGAGGAGATAGAATACATGTCCAGGGTCCCTTATTCATCAGCAGTTGGCATCTTGATGTATGCTTCGATGGTTTGCACAAGACCAAATATTGCACATGAAGTGGGAGTTGTGAGCAGATATATGAACAATCCGGGTAAAGAACATTGGGAGGTAATAAAGTGGATTCACGGGTATTTGAGAGGTAGTACTACTCATACATTATGTTTTGGGGTTTCATACACTGTTTTACAGGGATATGTTGATTCAAATATGGAAGGTGATAAAGATAGCAGGAGGAGCACCACAGGGTATGATTTTATTGTAGGTGGAACAACACTAAATTGGATTTCGACACTGAAAAAGGTTGTTTCACTTTCAACAATAGAAGCAGAGTATGTTGTTGCTACAGAGGCTAGTAAAGAGATGATTTGTTTACAAAGGTTTATGGAGGAATTGGGAAAGAAGAAGGAGAATAGAAGGTTGTACTGTGACAACACGAGTGCCATTCATATTGAAAATAACTTGTCCTTCCATTATAAGACTAAACATATACAACTCAGGTACCATTTCATAAGGTCATCTTTGGAAGATGGACAGCTGAAGTTGGAAAAGATACATACTAGCAAGAATTCTGCAGACATTTTAACAAAGGTAGTAACCAAAGAGAAGTTGAGTTCCTGCTCAGTTTCAATTGGCCTTCATGTATGAAGGACGAGATGAGAAATTTTCTAGGTCCAGGGTGGAGTATAGTCTAGTAGGTACAACAGTAGTGGAGTTGTTTTGATCAGTCTCCAAGCGAGAGATTGTTGGTTGTGGAGAATGATTATCTTCATGATTCAAAGGACTTTGATTTCAGCCATGTTTATACCCCATGAAGACTGTACACCCCTCCATGTGGGGGGTTTGGATGGGGATCTTTCCCCCCCTTCAGGGTCCAGAGGGCTCATTCCCCCAGCTAGGGTATGGGGGAATCGTCCCTCGAAGGAAAAATTGCCTTGTAAATGTATATTGTAATTTCATAGTCAATATTGACCGTTCATCAATAAGTTACATATATGACAGTAGAGATTATGTTAGGGTTTTTTTTTTTCCTAGAAGGAAACCCTCTTTTGTATGAGGTCATTTGTATTCTAGTTGGGTATTGTATTGGATGTATTCTGAGAGAGGACACTGTGAGAGAAAGAAGAGGAAGTTACAGCGGGTGTGCTATAGGTTGTATCCCTTCATTTTGTTGGATAATAAAAAGGAAGGACCTAGAAATTTCTTTGGTGGACATAGCCCACACTGGGTGAACCACATATATCTATGTCTCTATTGTATTGTGTATCTTTTGTGTTTTGTTTCCACATTTGTTTTATTTTATTGCTCCACGATCCTGTTTTTCTAACACTCAATGACCGCCACTCTGGAGCATGTGGTGGCCATTTGTCTGGGTTAGCCACAACCCATAATATCTTACGCGTAGGATATTTTTGGCCCACAATTTTTAAATATTGTATAAATGTGGTACAAAAATGCCACCCATGTCAAATTTTTGCTAAAAAAATGCACGCTCACCCCACTCCTTTACATCTAGTTGTCGCAGTTGGCCCATTCGCTAAATGGGGCATCAATTTCACTAAGTGTAAACCCCCTTTTTTCGTCGATCATAATTTCATTATTGTGGTCATTGATTATTTCACAAAGTGGGCAGAAGCCATGCCTACCTTTTATAATGACGCAAAGACTGTCGCATTGTTCGTATTCAATTATATCATCACATGTTTTGGTGTGCCTAAATCTATTGTGACCGATCATGGATCACATTTTTGCAATAACATGATGACGAAATTATCTACTATGTTGCATTTTAACCAAGAACACTCATCTCCCTATTATCATCAAGAAAAAGGCCAAGTCGAGTCCATCAACAAGGTACTCGAAACAATGCTTCAAAGTATGATAGGAAAACATAAAAACAATTGGCATTTAATGTTATTCTTGGCCCTATGGGAATACCAAACCTCTACCAAAACTACCACTGGTTTCACACCCTTCCAACTCGTTTATGGCTTGGAGGAAGTTTCGCCCATCGAATGTGAGCTCCCTTCCCTCAAGCTAGCTATCGAACTCTTGCCTGACACTTCCGCCAAGGAAGAACAAATTCTATATTTATCCCACCTTGATGATCGATGTCAAGAATTCAGCATGGCCAATGATTATCACCAAAAGCACATTAAAACCCAATACAATCGAAAAATATGCCCTCAAACCTTCTCGGAAGGCAATTTAATTTTGGTCTATGACCAAGACCGTGAGAAGTTAGGCGCAGGTAGGTTCAAACCCTTATGGCATGGCCCCTATATAATTAAATGAGTTCTTAAAAGAGGAGCCTATGAGCTAGTAGATTATAGGGGTAATCCATTATTGGAGCCCCGCAATGGGCTCTACTTGAAAAAGTACTATGCATAATCCTTGTGCTATCTAGTGCTTTTGTACCATATGTATTACAGTGTGCTATTGTTGATTTTTTTCCCCTTTGTGTGATATTCTTTGTCAATCTTCTTATCATGCTTAATGCTTGATTTGCAAATGTCATTGTTTCCCTCACCCTATTTTGGATATGTGGATGGAGCTAGTCGCACCTCTCGGAATATTGCTTATGTTTCCTAGGTAATCATTTCACCCACCAACGATGTAGTAAGTTCTTGAGGCATATATCTCATCCCTACAACAAACAATGTTGTTGAATACAATGTCATTATTAAACTTATCACCGAAGCATCCACTTTGGGAATACGCCACTTGATCGTGCATCTAGATTTCGAACTTGTCATTTCACAACTCAACTTGAATTATTCTATTCGACACCCTATCCTTTTTCGGAAATATTTGAGGGTAAGACTTGATGCAAGAGCATCTACATCAGCATTAAAAGGAGGAAAGGCTAGAGTAAAGCACATCATCCAGCGCATACATGAAGCTAATTTGGACTATACAAAGGAGAGCACATCTTTTTGAATTTGAAACTTTATGAAAAGAAATGTAATTAATGAATTGGAGGCTAAGGCCATCCCTAAAGATCCTCTTGGATCAATATCACTTTAATGTAAAGGTTGTATTGTACATAGGTTGCGCATCAATCCTTATCTTATTTGTAAATTTTATTAACTTCTTAGACCTTAGTAGGTGGATTCATAAATCCTGATAGGATAGCATTAGGTTGTTGGGGGGGGGAAGCTTGATGAATCACCCCTTATGTATTTTTTTGTATCTTACGCCCAAAATAAGGCTGTTGCTACTTATTTGTGATAGTTGTCATTCTGAGAGAGAGAGATAGAGAGTTGTTGTTGTTGAGAGCCAGAGAGCATTGTATAAGTTGTTGAAGAAGCAGTGGAGGACTGCTTGTATCTATGTATATTATCACTTGAATGAATAGAATAGAGAATATTCAATCCCAATGTTTGGTGTCATTGTTACTATATTTATCTGAATGAATGGTAGGTTTTACGTTCATTTAAATTCTTTTTTTATACTCATGCTTGTGCTTATGAATGCATTTTGTGATTAGATACATGAATCTTTAGAGTTAGAATAAGTTTCAATTGTTTCTCTTCTGAGAGCTCGTGCAAGGAATGCATATTCTCTGCAAGGACTACGTTGATAGAGCTAAGTTTAATTCAGAGAAGATCAGGAGAGATAACGTTGAATATTTGATAGCAGCAGTGCAGAGGAAGAATAGATCCATGCAAGGAGTGTGTAGACCGATTTATTCTCAGACTCATTGTCCCATAGGAGAATAGTCGAGTGGAAGAGTTCCAAGGACACAAGGAGCATGCCCAAGGCTTTAAAGCCTTAGAGGAAAAAGCTCAGGAGAGATAGCTATCTAAGCATTGAGGAGTACGAACATCTAAGAGCTATAAGGGAGTGCATTGATGGGTGGAAGAGGTCTCATATACCTCTAGAACCTAATCTCAGGAGAGATAACAACCATCAGTAGCAAGGAAGAAAACTTAGAAATTTTTTAAGTTCCAATGTTTTATAGTGCGGGAGGAGCACACCAAAAGGGCAGGGAAAGGTCTCATATACCTCAGAAAGTTAAGAGCAGGAGGGCTAGCAAAAGTAATCCCTTGAAGGGAAGAGTTTAAGAACCGAGGGTGGAGATCTAGTGAGAGATCGCCAGAGTGCTGACAACCATCAGATCTGGGATAGTTGTGCGAAGGATACCTCAAGGATCCTTTGGCACTTAGTGTATTCGGAGTTTCAACGGGTGTGCAAGGAGAGGGATCACTGAAGTCTCGAAGGAGAAAATCAATCATGACCATTCATTCCACAGTGGACAAGTGCCAACAAGTTTAGAGTTCCGGGAGACTAGAGCTCTGAGAGATTTGTGAGGAGCAAAGGATCGTCCTGCCAAAGTCCTGAAGGGACGAATAAATCTGGACCGTTGGATCCAAGGATGACATGTGGCGCAAGATCCAAACTTCAGAGGAGAGGCACTCGGGGGGAAATTTTGCATAGTGAAACACAAGGTATTGAAGGTGAGTTCCATCGTGACCATTGATCTTGGAGCGGACACGCATCAAAGATCCATGCATTTGGAGGAAGAGTATTTCAGAGAAAATCTTGTGAAAGGGTGTAAGAACTTCCAATATTAAAGGCTAGAGTTCACCACAATCATTGATCATGGAAGAGACACACGTCAAAAGGCTGCGTATTTGGAGGCAGAGCACTCCGGGAGAAAGAGAAAGAGGGAGAGTTTAATAGAGATCATTCAAAGCCTGGAGGCAGGGACTCATCCTGACCATCGGGTTAGAGAGGGACATGTGGAGTAATCCCGTGAATTCGACTACATAAAACTCTAGGGGATTGGAGTAGTCTCTGGAATTTATGAGTCCCAAAGCCCAAAGACTTAGTGCTTCTTGAGTTAAGCATGGGTCACAACCTGGGGTCATATGAAGAGAGGGGCCTAGTGAAGGGAGCTAGCGCCTGTATTTCAAAATGTTTCTAAGGGAAAAAGTGCCAGGAAAGTGCCTGCGGGTTTCAAATAACCTACACAAAGAGAAAAAAGGGCCATTGATTAACTGGTTTTGAGGCTTAGTAGAAGCCCTAAGAGTCAATTCTACTCCATATTAGATCGATCCTAGACTAGGAGGTCGTGCAGACCCTAGGAGAGAGAGGGGTATTGCATCAAGTGGTATCATAGCCATAATTTAATCTCTGTGTGAAGAAATCTTAGCATCATGCCGCCAAGAATACGCAGGGACAAACCTATAGTGAATCCAGCAATGGAGGAGGAAATGAGGAGACTTCGTGCAAGGCTAGATGCAATGGAAACTGCACAAAGGAGAGAACTAGATGTAGGTGACATCAGTGAGGCCGAAAGTGAATAAGTAGAAGATGAAGGAGTTGCAAGAGAATATGCTATAGAAGAATGCTTGCAAAGAGTTGTTGTAAAAATGGGAGCCAGAGAAAAAATGGAAAATCCCTCAAGATGAGGAAAATTCTCTTGAAGCCAGAGAAGGAGGTGGAAGAACCAGTACAGAGAAACAATATGTTTAGAACCGCTTGCAAGACCAAGGACAGAGTTTGCAAGGTGATAATTGATAGTGGGAGTACTGATAATATAGTATCCACATATATGGTGGAAAAACTATATCTGGAAACAACCACACATCCAAATCCATATAAAGAATCATGGTTGCAAAAAGGACACCAGGTAATGATAAGTAAACAATGACAAGTTGAATTTAAAATAGGAGGATACAAAGATGATATTTTATGTGATATAATACCCATGGATGTCTGTCATGTTTTGTTGGGAATACCATGGTAGTTTGACAGAAATGTCATACATGATGGGAGAAAAAACATTTACACCCTAGAGAAGAATGGTAGGACACACATGTTGTTTCCAAAAGAGGATAAGAAGGGGAAGGAAGAATCCAACCCAAGCATACTTCTCATGAGTGGCAAGGAGCTCTTGAATGAAGTCAAGAAGGAACATGACATGCAGTTTGTTGTAGTGAGAAATACTAGAGTCATCCTTACAAGCACTATTGTGGATGACCTACCTGAAGAAATTCAAGAACTACTGGAAACTTTTGTTGATATAGTGGTGGATGAGTTACCTTTCTCATTGCCACCCATTAGGAGCATTAGTCATCACATTGATCTTATTCCAAGAGCAAGTATTCCAAATAGAGAAGCATACAGATTGACACCTCAAGAGAATGAAGAGGTCAAGAATCAAGTCCAAGATCTATTAGAAAGGGGTTTAGTCAGGGAGATCTAAGACCATATGCAATACCAACTGTATTGAGTCCTAAGAAGGATGGAGGATGGAGACTGTGTACACACTCCAAAGCCATCAACAATATCACTATTGTGTATAGATTTCCTTTACCCAGGATGGATGATTTAATGGATTGCTTGAGTGGAGAAAGTTGTTTTTCAAAGATAGATCTGAAAAGTGGTTATCACCAGATAAGGATGATATAAGGAGATGAATGGAAAACAAAATTCAAAACAAATAAAGGGTTTTATGAGTGGCTTGTTATGCCATTTGGCTTAACAAACACCCCAAGCACATTCATGAGGTTGATGAATGAAGTACTTAAAGACTTCATAGGTAAATTTGTCATTGTATATCTGGATGATATACTAGTCTTCAGTAAAGATGAAGAAGATCACTTGAGACACTTGACATTAGTGATGATGAGGTTGCAGCAAGAGAAGTTGCTGATAAATTTAAAGAAGTCATCTTTTATGAAGACAAAACTCTTATATTTGGGTTTTGTGATATCTTCCAATAAGCTGAAGATGGATCCAGAAAAGGTGGAAGCTAGCATCGATTGGCCATCACCAATAACTATATTTGAGGTAAGAAGTTTCCATGGATTAGAAATTTTCTATAGAAAATTCATTGTAAATTCTAGTGGTATATGTGCACCGATATTAGACACTATGAAGAAGAGAAACAAATATTTTAAGTGGATATAAGAGGCTGAGAAAATCTTCATGATATTGAAGGATAAGATCACATAAAAACCAATTATGGTTCTGCCATATTTTGGGAAGACCTTCCAGGTAAAGTGTGATGCTAGTGGATTAGAAATTGGAGCAGTCTTAAGTCAAGATAATAGATCTGTTGCATATTTCAGTGAGAATTTGAATGATACCAAGAAGAAGTACTCCACATATGACAAACAATTCTATGTAGTGATTCAAGCCTTAAAGAAGTGTAGGCATTATATTATTCCCAATGAATTTGTGTTGTATAATGATAATCAAGCTCTAGAGTTCAGCACCAAGCAGGAGAAGTTGAATCGGAGGCATGCAAAGTGGGTAGAATTTATGAAAAATTTCACTTTTGTTATCAAGCGTATTTTCGAGAGTGCAAATAAGGTTGCAAATGCTTTGAGTAGGAGATGCTTGACTATGCAAGAATTCAAAGTGGAAACCTTAGGGTTTGAACACCTTAAGGAAATGTATGGTGAAGATGCAGATTTTAAAGAAGCTTATGAAGCATGTGAAAATCCTTTTCTAAGGGACAAGAGTCCATGGATGGAATATTTGATTCAGGATGGACTATTGTTCAAAGGGATAAAATTGTGCATACCAAAATGCTTAATGAGAAACAATTTATTGAAAGAGAAGAAAAGTCGAGGTCTAGCAGGACATTTTGGCCATGAGAAAACATTTGCACAGTTGAGTGGCTCATACTATTGGCCAGGTATGAGATCTGAAGTGAAGAAATTTTTGAACAAATGCAGAATTTTCTAGTATGCAAAAGGAAGATAATTGAACACTGGTCTTTATCATCCTAAGCCTATTCCAGATAGATCTTGGGATGCTATCAACATGGATTTTGTGTTGGGATTACCAAGAACCCAGAGGGGAAGTGATTCCATATTTTTGGTAGTTGTCAGGTTTTCGAAGATGGCACACTTTATACCATGCCAGAAGACAAATGATTCTACACACATAGCAAGTCTGTTTTTTAAAGAAATTGTGAGGCTACATGGCTTGCCCAAGAGCATTGTCTTAGACAAAGACATAAAATTTGTAGGACACTTTTGGAGAACATTGTGGAAGAAATTGGTGACATATTTGTCCTTTAGTTCAGCATACCATCCTCAGACAGATGGGAAAACTGAGGTGGTAAACATAAGTCTGGGTAATTTGATGAGGAGCTTAGTCACTTAGCATAATAGTCAGTGGGATCAGATTATGCCACAAGCAGAGTTTTCATACAACGATTCACCAAATAGGAGCACAGAAAGAAGTTCATTCCAGATAGTGTATGGAATGCAGCTAAGAAGAATATTAGAACTAAGAGATTTGGGATAGAATGAATTCAGAAGTGCAATAGCTAAATATTTTTCTACAGAGATGCAGAAACTTCATGGTGAGACCAAGGAGAAATTTCAAGACAATAGAAAGAAGTACAAAGACATAGTTGATTAGCATAGGAGAGAGCTTCAATTTGAAGTGGGAGATCATGTTTTGGCTCATCTGAGAAAGGAGAGGTTCCCAAGGGGAACATATAACAAATTGAAAATGAAAAAGATAGGACCATGCAAGATCCTTAGGAAATTTGCAGCAAATTCTTATGAGATAGAGTTTCCAGACAATGTGGGAATCTCAACCATTTTTAATGTTGCAGACCTATATCCTTACAGG
>ML844014.1:8109-38073 GCA_009831015.1 Picea engelmannii | reverse complement strand
AAAAATTTGACATGGGTGGCATTTTTGTACCACATTTATACAATATTTAAAAATTGTGGGCCAAAAATATCCTACGCGTAAGATATTATGGGTTGTGGCTAACCCAGACAAATGGCCACCACATGCTCCAGAGTGGCGGTCATTGAGTGTTAGAAAAACAGGATCGTGGAGCAATAAAATAAAACAAATGTGGAAACAAAACACAAAAGATACACAATACAATAGAGACATAGATATATGTGGTTCACCCAGTGTGGGCTATGTCCACCAAAGAAATTTCTAGGTCCTTCCTTTTTATTATCCAACAAAATGAAGGGATACAACCTATAGCACACCCGCTGTAACTTCCTCTTCTTTCTCTCACAGTGTCCTCTCTCAGAATACATCCAATACAATACCCAACTAGAATACAAATGACCTCATACAAAAGAGGGTTTCCTTCTAGGAAAAAAAAAAACCCTAACATAATCTCTACTGTCATATATGTAACTTATTGATGAACGGTCAATATTGACTATGAAATTACAATATACATTTACAAGGCAATTTTTCCTTCGAGGGACGATTCCCCCATACCCTAGCTGGGGGAATGAGCCCTCTGGACCCTGAAGGGGGGGAAAGATCCCCATCCAAACCCCCCACATGGAGGGGTGTACAGTCTTCATGGGGTATAAACATGGCTGAAATCAAAGTCCTTTGAATCATGAAGATAATCATTCTCCACAACCAACAATCTCTCGCTTGGAGACTGATCAAAACAACTCCACTACTGTTGTACCTACTAGACTATACTCCACCCTGGACCTAGAAAATTTCTCATCTCGTCCTTCATACATGAAGGCCAATTGAAACTGAGCAGGAACTCAACTTCTCTTTGGTTACTACCTTTGTTAAAATGTCTGCAGAATTCTTGCTAGTATGTATCTTTTCCAACTTCAGCTGTCCATCTTCCAAAGATGACCTTATGAAATGGTACCTGAGTTGTATATGTTTAGTCTTATAATGGAAGGACAAGTTATTTTCAATATGAATGGCACTCGTGTTGTCACAGTACAACCTTCTATTCTCCTTCTTCTTTCCCAATTCCTCCATAAACCTTTGTAAACAAATCATCTCTTTACTAGCCTCTGTAGCAACAACATACTCTGCTTCTATTGTTGAAAGTGAAACAACCTTTTTCAGTGTCGAAATCCAATTTAGTGTTGTTCCACCTACAATAAAATCATACCCTGTGGTGCTCCTCCTGCTATCTTTATCACCTTCCATATTTGAATCAACATATCCCTGTAAAACAGTGTATGAAACCCCAAAACATAATGTATGAGTAGTACTACCTCTCAAATACCCGTGAATCCACTTTATTACCTCCCAATGTTCTTTACCCGGATTGTTCATATATCTGCTCACAACTCCCACTTCATGTGCAATATTTGGTCTTGTGCAAACCATCGAAGCATACATCAAGATGCCAACTGCTGATGAATAAGGGACCCTGGACATGTATTCTATCTCCTCCTGTGTCTTGGGACACATTTCCTTGGTTAATTTGAAATGGTTGTTGAAAGGTGTACTAATTGGTTTTGCATTCTGCATTCTAAACCTCTCCAACACCTTCTCTATGTACTCACCCTGAGACAATGACAATTTGTGATTTTTCTTGTCTCTTGTTATTCTCATACCAAGTATTTTCTTTGCAGCACCCAAATCCTTCATCGCAAATGAATTATATAATTTCTTCTTGAGCACATTTATATCCTGCATATTAGCCCCTGCAACAAGCATGTCATCTACATACAATAGCCAGATAATATAGCTTCCATTTTCTAGCCTTTTAAAATAAACACAGTGATCAGAATGACATCTACTATAACCTTGTTCTGTCATAACCCTGTCAAACTTCAAATACCACCGCCTTGGAGATTTCTTTAGGCCATACAAGCTCTTCTTCAACATGCATATCAATTTTTCCTTCCCTTTGACCTCATACCCCTATGCTTGTTTCATATAAATCTCTTTATCCAAATCCCCATGGAGAAAAGTTATTTTTACATCTAATTGCTCAAGATGAAAATCTTCTATTGCCACAAGACTTAAAATAGTCATAATTGAAGTCATTTTAACAATAGGAGAAAATATTTCAACAAAACATATACCTTTCTTTTGTGAAAACCCCTTTACAACAAGTCTAGCCTTGTACCTCTTTTTTCCTCCATCTTCTTCCTTCAACCTATAAACCCATTTATTATGCAATGCTCTTTTTCTTGTAGGCAACTGAACCAAGTCCCAAGTCTGGTTATTTACCAAGGAATCCATTTCCTCTTTCATGCCTTGCTCCCACTTTCTTTTAGTGTCTACCTGCATTGCCTCTTCATAACTTTCTGGTTCACCACAATCAATCAATAATAAATAATAAAATGAAGGAGATTATTGTTCATGGGGTCTAGTTAACCTGGTAGATATTCTAACAACACTTGCAGGAGTTTGAGGTACATGTTTCTCCTGTTGTTGTACATTTTGATTTTCTGGTACCTTTGGAATTTCTTTTTCAGTGATCTCATCAAGCACCATGTATTCTGGTTTTTCTTCTTCATGTTTCCTTCCCTGCAACTGATCTTTATACATGACCTTCTCATTGAATATGGCATCTCTACTCCTAATTATTTTGTGATTTTCATAATCCCATAAGCGATTAAAAAAATCATTAACACCGTATCTTTTAAAGGTACACTTCTTGGATTTTACCTCAAGCTTTGTTCTATTTTCTTTATCAATATGGACAAATGCTTCACAACTGAAAGTATTAAAAAAAATAGTTTACCTTTTTACCTGTCCATACCTCCTCTAGAATTCCACCATCCAAAGAGATTGAAGATCCTCTGTTTATTAAATAAACAACAATATCCACAACATCTGCTCAGAACTGTAAGGGAAACCCAGTGTGCAATCTCATACTCCTTGCACACTCTATGCTTTTCCTATTCATCCTTTCTGACACACCATTTTCTTGTGGTGTTCCTGGAAATCTCTTCTTTCTACGAATCCCATGGTATGAACAATAATCATCAAACACCTTGCTAGAATATTCACCTCCATTGTCTGATCTGAGACACTTCAACCTTTTTCTTGTCTCATTCTCAACCAAAGCTTTCCATTTCTTAAAAGTATCAAAAACATCATACTTTTGTCGAATGCAATAAACCCAAGTTTTTCTAGTTGCATCATAAATAAAAGTAACATAATAATGAGAGCCACCAAGAGATGATACCTGAGTTGGTCCCCATACATCTATATGCACAAGCTCTAACCTTTCACTCTTATTTTCTTTTCCAACTCTGAGAAATCTGACTCTCTTTTGTTTTCCATAAATACAATGCTCACATAAATCCAAATAAATTTGTTTAATATCTGGAAACAAATTTCTTTTGTGAAGTATCTGCATCCTCTTCTCACTCATGTGTCCAAGTGTATGATTCCATAGTGTTGTATCCTCTCCTGTAGAAGCTAAAGAGATAGAAGAGTCAGTATTACCAGTACACAAATACAATGTACCTACCTTCTCTCCTTTTGCTATCACTAATGATCCTTTGGTGAGATTCCACGCCTTATCTATAAATATAAATATACAACCTTCACTTGCCAACTGCCCTGTTGAAATTATATTTTTACTTGGATCTGGAACATGTCTTACCTCTTTCAACAACCATTGGTTTCCATTCTTTTTCTTTATTTGTACCTTTCCCATTCCAACAATTTTGCATGGTGCATCATCACCCAAATGAGCTTGTCCAAATTCACCTTGAACATAATCTAGAAATTTTTTCCCATGGGGTGTGGCATGAAATGAATCCCATGAATATACTACCCAAGACTCATAAATATTATTTGCAGAAAGAATCAAAGCATCTTGTAACAAATCACCTGTTACATTTGCTTCTTAATTTTTCTCCTGCTGTCCATCTCTTTGTTTCTTTGGAGCTTTGCAGTCTTTCTTCAGATGTCCTTTCTTCCTGCAATTACAATACTCTATCTTTCCCAGTTTGGATTTTGATTTTCCCTTCCTATACTTCCCACAGTTCCCTTGACTCTTTCCTCTTTTCCTTTGTCTACCCCTATTTTCCATAATCAAAGCATTATCTGATGTCTCAAGCTTTTCCTTCACATTCCTCGCTAAGGATAACACCAACAACATCAACAAACTTTAAAGTGTTTGAACCAGAGACAGAGTTACTTACAACCATGACCAAGCTATTCCATATTTTTGGAAATGAACATAGAATCAAAATATCCCTAATATCATCATCAAATCTCACTTTTACAGAACTTAACTGACTAGTGATCGTGTTAAAATCATTTAAATGGTCACTAACAGACCCACCTTCTGACATCTTCATATTAAACAAATGCTTCATTAAAAATACCTTGTTGGAGGCCGAGGGTTTTTCGTACAGTGAATCCATATTCTTCATCATATCCTCTATTGTCTTTTCGCTTGAAATGTTAAAATCCACCGTTGCTGCCAAGCACAACCGTAATATTCCCAGTGCCTTTCTGTCAAGAATATCCCATTCTTCATCCTTCATACTAGCTGGCTTCTTTTCTTTTCTGTTCAATGATATGTAAAGATTCTTCTGATATAGATAATATTCCATTTTCATCTTCCACAACTGGAAGTTTTGGTCGTTAAATTTCTCGATCCTAAACTTTCCTTCTTCTTCCATTGCTCCGATACCAGTTGTTAGAAAAATAGGATCGTAGAAAAATAAAATGAAACAAATGTGGAAATAAAAAATAGAGATACATAATACAATAGAGACATAGATATACGTGGTTCACCCAGTGTGGGCTATGTCCACCAGAGAAATTTCCAGGTCCTTTCTTTTTATTATACAACAAAATGAAGGGATACAACCTAAAACACACCTTTTGTAACTTCCTCTTCTTTCTCTCACAATATCTTCTCTCATAATACATCCAATACAATACCCAACCACAATACAAATGGCCTCATACAAAAGAGGGTTTCCTTCTAGGGGAAAAAAGACCCTAACATAATCTCTACTGTCAGATCTGTGACTTATTGATGAATGGTCAAGATTGACTATGAAATTACAATATACATTTACAAGGAAATTTTACCTTCGGGGGGTCGTTTCCCTCATACCCCCTCTGGGGGCCTGCTGGCCCCCAGATCCCCCAACCCGGAGGATGAGACCCCCAAACCCCATAGGGGGGGAAATCCCCCCCTGCAACCCCCCTGCATGGAGGGGTGTATAGTCTTCATGGGGTATAAAAATGATTGAGAAAAAATACCTCTGAATCAAGAAGATAATCGGGCTCCACAACCAACATTGAGGATTTGTTCGGCTTCATAATGGATGAAACATCGGCGTAATATCATATATAATCCATGATGGTAGAGGGTACTGCTAACGATGAGATAATTTTGGGATTGATGGTGTATGCGGCGAGGATCATCCTTATAAATATTAGGTTGGAAATGTTGGGTCTGGAGATAAATCAATATGTCTCCATACCAAGGATTATATGAGTCGATGAGAAACAAAGATTCATTGGGAAACGAATCTTGTACCACTAATTCATCAAAGGCTCGGGGAAGATCAATCATTAATTCTATGAAGATCAAATATTTTTTGTATTTGGGGTGGAGAATTCAAGATCGAATTCCTGTAGTAGGAAAATCCATTTAGAGTATCGACCCCCCAATATCTGGTGCGACAAAATATATTGCATTGGATTCGCATCAGAGACAACGGTGGTGGTTTAGAGAAGAATATAATGGATGAATCATTGGACAATGTAAATGGCTACCAAAAACAACTTATCAATGTATGGGTATCAAAGTTTGGCACCAACTAATCCCTCACTGAGATAGTAAATAACATGTTCATTATGTTGATCATCAGTTTGGACTAATACCATGCCAATGGTAGTACCAGAAGTTGCCATATATAGAATGCAATATTTATTGTAATTTGAAGTTTGAGTAACGGTGTGGATGTAATAACCTTCTTCAAATGATCAAAAGAATGTTGATCTTGTTCATCCCAAATAAAAGGTACACCTTTTTTCAATAATCGTGTGAAACCTTTGGTGACTTCGGCATAATTGGCGACGAAATGCCTAAGAAAGTTTGCTTTCCCTTGCAAACTTTGAAGTTGGATTACGGAGGTGGGGGGGAGGAAAGTTGATGATTGGATCAACTTTGAGGGTATCAAATTTGATCCCAAACCTACATAAAATGAAGCCAAGTAAACAACCATACTCCACAACAAAAATAAATTTGTGTGGGTTTAGGCGAATGTTGTAATATCGACAATGCACAAAGATTTGGCACAAATGATTTACGTGACCATGTTGCTTAGGAGACCGGATCGGGAGATCATCTAGGTAAGGTTGTACGATATGTTTAATGTCATGGAAGGCGTAATACATGGCCTTCTAGAATGTTGCACCAACATTTTTAAGACCAAACGATAACTTGCGATATGCGAAAGTTCCCCATGGGTAGATAAAAGTGGTTTTGTGTTGGTCTTCCAGGGTAACTTTGATTTGATTATAGTCAGAGAATCCATCCATAAATGAGAAGACTTTACATCCGACACAATCATCGATAATTTGGTCGATGAAAGGGGTAGGGAAATTGTCTTTAGGATATGCCTTATTAAGGTCCCTATAATCAATGCATACTCGGATGGTTGCCTATTTTTTGTTAATGGGTACAATGTTGGACACCCATTCAGTTAGGGGCATGGGATAGATAAAACCAACGTTCAATAATTTTTGAAATTCTGCCTTCCTTGGATGAACTGGGTGGAGTAGTTGTCGAACTGGACGAGCTCTGGGATAAGTTTTAATTTCATGGACAACAATTCGTGGGTCGATTCCTAGAATTTCTTCATAAGACCGGGCGAAAATGTCACAAAATTGTTTAAATAGGGTAGTATAAGATTCAATTTATTCAGGGGAATAATATGTGCCTATATGGATGTTTTCCATGACCCCAGGTTTAACTAAAATGTCAATCGAAATAATTTTGGAAATGTTTCCCAAATTGCCTTCAGAAAAAATAGGGTTTGATGTGGAAGGTACATGGTATGGATCTTGAATATCAGTCAAAACAAGGGTTTGTATTGGGGTGTATTTCTTTTCTTTGTTGGGCAGGAAGGACGATTGATGGTGAGCACTGAGAATCATCCCAAGGTTTATCCTACAAATTCATGACTTCCATAATGGATTTATCTGAAGGTAGGACAAGGTTAAGAAAGCCGTGTGACATTGAAGCTTGATTAACCCAATAGGGAGAGGAAAATTGATCTAGTTCCTCATCCAGTAGGAGACTAGAATGAGAATCAAGAGATTCTCCTATGGATTGTATCACCGAATATTCTAGTTCCATCGGTGATAGTGGCATGGTGTTGCCATAAGATTTTATTTCCAATGGGAGAGGAATTACCTAGGGGTCATTGTAACCGATGGGTTTACCAGTAATCGCGGAGATCATATTGATGGAGACTGTTGATTTGATTTCTAGTGGGGGGAGGGGAAAAGTCCCCATTAAAGAGGGATAACTACCTACCCTGATGCTTTCACATCCTGAAGTATATTCTACTACAAAAGGGACATTCACATTAGGATTGATTCACATGTTTGGTGTACAAAAGTCTAGTTGGTCTATACGAACGATCTTCCCTTGGTGGGGAAATTTAACAAGTCGAAAGACACTAGACGCAATGACATTCATGGAGTAAAACTAGGTGTGACCTAAAATAAAATTATAGTCAAGTGTGGCATCGATCACCTTGACTTCTACAGAAACAATTTTTCCCTCAAGTTCAACTGGTAATGAGGGGAGAATTCCGTGGGGTTTAAAAAAATGTCCGTCAAAAGCTTTGAGGATGGTTTAAGATGTGGTAAGTTGGGGAGAACCAAGATATTTCCAACATGTCAAGGAAATGATGCATGTTGTGACACCTTCATCGAGCATTGTTTGGAAAATATTTTTATTGAGAGATCAGACAATGATTTCTAATGCCAATTGATTTGATAGGCAAGATTCATTGCAATTCATGTTGAAGGAAATACATTGGATTCTATAGGTTCAATTACACCGATGGATGATAATAAGGATTGATGATGTGTAGGACATGACTGTAGCACTTTGATTGCCGACATGGAACAAGGGGCTTGGGTGAGATCTTCTACTATACTATAGTGTCGGGTTGCTCGAGCATTAGGGTTATGTGTAGTGCTACGAAGTACTCCCTTTGGAGGGCGTATGGAAGATTCGATAGTTGGATTCTATAGTGTGAGAGGGCCATTGGGTGGGGTAATTGAAGGTGAATCATTGGGTAAAGAATCACCTTCTGGAGAATCGTAATTGTTGGCTCTAATAGATATGGCTGCAGATTTAACCATCAATATATTTAATAACAGGGAATCGGGGTTGCCCCCTAGTGGGGGTGCTTTTGTTTGCATGATAAGTTGTTGTTGTTGGGGGTGTGAAATGATTTGTTAAAACTTCTAGTGTAGAAGAGGATGTGCCTCACTCGAGATATTGATGAATTTCAGCAAGACGAGGAAAATCTTTAGTGAAATTATCCTCTTTACAAATCATGCAGGGATATTTGGCCTTTCGCTTGGTCTTTCCTTCAGTGTTGCTTTCTTGGGTTTTAGGGTGTGAATGATTAGAAGAGTTTTTTTTCTTATTATTATTATTATTATTATTACCCTTCTTTTTTCCTCTGAATTGCTGTGGGTTTTTTGGCGCGGTCAATTGCACCATCTTAACCTCGGACATTTGGGAAGAGGGATTAATTGGAGTGCTGGTATGAACAGATGAGCTAGGATTGGTAGATTTAGTCGATTGGATATGTTTCCCAGTCATATGACCAATTTTATCTGTGGAAATAGGACCGATTATACCATCGACACGGGTTCCAGGTGTTTTTTTGGTTTGATCATTTGAAGACTGAGGAGCATTAAGAATCAAGTCATATAATGTGCCAGATTGAGAGTATACCAAATCTAAATACTGGGCTTGACTGATAGCTTGTTCCTTGGTAATGACGCCTTTCATGGAGACATCTCAAGATATAGGTGGAAAAAGGGACTTTGTAAACCAATCAGCTAATAATTGATCTGGGATTGTGTCTTTGATTAATCGTCTTCGACGCCTCCATTCATGAATGTGATTTGAAATATGGGTGTAAGTTTATTGGCGTAACAAGGTTAAGAGATCAGTACTGGTCTCATATTAGATAGGTAATTGAAAGTGTGTAAAAAATTCCATGGAAAGGGAATTGAAGTCGTCAAAGGAGTTACGCAATAGTTCTATATACCATTTAGTTGTTGATCCTGTAAGGGTTCCTTGGAAAAGTTGTAATCAAATGAAGTCATCTATCAAGAAGTTTGAAGAACACCATAGATGGAAATTCATCACGTGATTATTCATATCTTCTCCAGGTTTGTCATGGAATTTTGGAATGTTCGATGGGAGTTTTGTAAGAATGGGGGGCCAAAAAGGGGAATGGTGTATGGGGTCATTAGTCAACCATGAAAGATTTGGAAAATCTAAAGTTTCCAAGAACAAGAATTGTTTGTTGACCTATCGAGGTTGTGATATGGTCCTCCTTGTAAAAAAAACAGGATCGTGGAGCAATAAAATAAAACAAATGTGGAAATAAAACACAAAAGATACACAATACAATAGAGACACAGATATATGTGGTTCACCCAGTGTGGGCTACGTCCACCAGAGAAATTTTTGTTTTGAGGGAAATCTCCTTACAGACTAGCAAATAGGGTTAGACTTTGCATGCATATATGACCTATAGAAAAATCTACTTTCTACCTTTGTCCCCAGACTTAAATCCCATTTCTTTCTAGTACATGCATGGCTAGATCAACCTACCTCGCTCCGGGCGTTCGATGTCGATCCCTTGTCGTACTTGATTACTTGTTCGTAGTTCTGCTTTCCAATGCTGACCTACATACAAGACAAGAAACAACTACACATGTGTTAGTAACAATTCTTGTCCTGAGCACAAGAGTATTTAGGTCTACTAGTTGCACGAGGAGCGCCCAAGCGCGGCATGAAAAAAATCTCGTTTCAGGCTTCCAAGCAAGTAAGTGGGCAAAATTATAGTGTTGACGGTCCAGATTCATCCATAAGGGCAGATCGACGGTTGGCGGGAAATCACGGTTAGCAGAGAAGCGTTGAGATTAGTGCGATGGATAGCCTATATTGCATGCAGGGAAGGATAGCAGTCATCCATATAAAGGATGCGTGGCGCGAGATCTGATCACGGCGACATTTTGGCATTCGAGAGTTTGAAAGGTGAAGGTTCCATGTCGTTCTACATCTTGAAACCCCGAACCCCGAAAGTGCCGAAGAGCGCCTAGAGTCAGGCCCACAATATCACGGAGTAGGTTAAGGACCGTCAGATCTGAGCGGGACACGTTGCACCAAATTAGGCCATCTCGGTGTTTCCCCCATCATGACTCCGAAGCACAAGTAGCAGCTCCTTCCTAACTTCGAACCCCGAAGCACCGAAAAGCATCCAAGACCCGGGCCCACAATATTGCCGAGTGAGTTCAGGATCGTCAGACCTGAGGGGGATGCGTGGCGCCAAATTAAGCCATCTCGGCATTTCGCTCATCGCGACTGTGATAAGCAAGGATTAGCTCCTTCCTATTCATGAATGCCGAAAGTCCTTTGAAGAATAAACGCAGGGTCACAACCCGTGGTCACTTGGGAAATAAAATAAGCTATGCCAGAGGGGCCAAAGGCGTCGAGTTTGTTCACAGAGGGGGTCATCACGATCTCCAGGTGCCATCGGATACGAGCTCGATCCTGTTTCTCGCTTGGAGTAAATGAAGGTAAGAGGGGGTGGTTGAAACCTCTCCTCACTCATTAAGTGTAAGGTATGGAAGATCTAGCAAGCTGTCTTCCCGAGAGGATCCTGTGTACCATTTTTTCCAAAGGAGCCATGCCGAAGTCCTCGACTAGCCAGAGAAGTCTGCACACGCCAACTCGGCACTTAATGGCTCAGCTACTCCCCTTGCAGGAGCCATGCGCAGTTAAGGTGGCATCTCATGAAGAATATCAGTACGAGTTTGACTGAAGGGACACCATGCCTTGAATGACTGAGCACACCTCTGTTAGGCAAATTTTCCTGAGTATATAGACTCAGTCCTTGTATTTTTGTAATTATCGATGGTAGAGCGAAGCTCCCGACTGTAAAGTTTTAATAAACATTCTAGCTTTCTGGTTATGCATCTGTATGTGAGATTTCTTATTTTATGACAGACAATATTTCTTACTCTGTATAAATCTTCATCTCATGCTGAGAGAGTTCGTGATCGACTGATTCACATGAATTATTGCAATTATGTTATGATAAAGGATTTATTGTTGCATTATTGTATTCTCTAGTTTTCTGCGTTTGAATGTAAGAAGATCTTGCGTTTAGATGCCTTCTCCTATAGTCTATTAGAAACCAGATGTTTATGACAGACCTTTGCATCTCTCTGATATAAGTCTTCCCCCTACTCACCCTTACTACGACTCACTGTCTGAAGTTTGATTAAGACCTCACCCGCCCATGCATACCTGGCCTAGTTTCGGAGTTAGAACAATGTTTTTTTGAGTTAGCTTCCATTCGATCACCCCTTTTATAAACAAATCGTGACATAAACTGATGGGCATTGGGCTTTGCTCCTGCTGCAATCCAGGGGTGACTTCTGACGCTAACAACATGCATATTACCTATAGACTAACAGGTTAGAAATTCAAGTATGTACTTAGCAAACTATGAATAACTCATGAATTGGGACAGGAAAAACACTTTCTTTATTACTTTGAATGAGTCAAATTACAAAAGTTGAGACTGGCCACCGCTCCGTGAACCTGATCCTGGGCTCCTCTTCAAATGTCCTCCAACTACTTTTCTTTGTATCTCCTTTGGCACAAGGAAGGCTAAAGGTTTGGGACAATGCAAATACACAAATGGGCAGAGTTTCTTTGCTATATTTTTCCTCCTCCAAATGGGACCCCTACCCCTTATTTTATAGGCTAGAAGGAGCTAGGTATTTGGATGAACCCTTGGCCATGCATGGTCGGGAGTTTCTAGAAGCTGATTCGGCCTGATGGTTGGAGATGAGGTCTTCAGAGCTCGAGCAACAACTTCAAAATATTCAAAACTTGGGTAGGAGTGTAATATGAGTATACGACTGCACTACCCAGAGGTCTTCGATGGCTCATCGGTCATGGACTTGATGATCAGAATAAATGCTTCATTGATTTTGAACAAGGACTTGATTGGACATTTAGGATGGCCAGGCATGAGGGCAAGAGACAAAATGTAGAGGGGCCGACTCAGGCTTGGTGACAAACTTCCCTTGGACAATAGCACAACAAATGATGAGACTCAGGCAACATGGCATTAACATAAGTTTATGAGGTAGGAGGCAACACAAACTCTCCATATGTTTGGAAGAATAACCAAACAGGGGAGGACATAGCTCTATGTAGCGAGAACAACTTCCTAAGGTCATATTGAATCCCAGGGTTTGATGAACAAACGAACAAATGTGCTTTATCCAAGGGCAACTCATTATGCTGCCAATAAATAAAATACTTTTCCCTTCCTCTTTTTGGGGTATATTTGATTTTTTTGTCCTTTTCAATAGTTTTGGGAAAATAATTAAGGAATATTACGTTACAAAGGAGGAACGAGTGTTGAAAACATACAAGTTCAAGGCACAAGGACAAGACTAATGTTCAAAATAATGATACTCGAGAAAAATCCTCCAGGGTCCAAGGGTGTTAAAACGCAGAAGCAAATTGTTACAAGGTTGACATATAAGGCATGCAAACGTGGTTAACAAAACACACAATGGTAACATCCTTCGATGTAAGTTTAATGAGCCCAAGGAAAGTAAGCTCGGTGGTTTTTCATATTTAGAGAGTTTGTAAAAACATAAAAGGAGACTCCATTGGGGTACCTTTTTCGAAGGTAGTCTAGTCAGTTCGAAAAAGAGGTAAACTAGCACCGACAAGACGTCTATTCCAAACCATTTTAACGAGTGTGATAAGGACAATATCACTCGGCCATTTTTTCATTTTTAAGGAGTCTGAAAAAAGTTTAACTATGGACTCCGTCAGGAATGTTCTTCTGGACCAATTTAACGAGTGTGAAAGAATAAGGTCACTTGACAATCTTTTCAATTTTAGGGAGTCTAAAAAGAGCTTAACTATGGACTCTGTTGGGGTTCCTTTTTCGTAAGTTTAGTCCCTCAGGCCTGAAAAATGGGTAAAATTATACCTGAGAGTACTCTTCTAAAGAATGGAAGTTCCATAGAGTATACCTTTGTTCGTATAGTTGACCGTCCAGACCGAAAAAGGGGTAAACTACCGCTGGACAGACATGACTTCAAATTTCAGTTTAACGAGCGTGACAGGCCACAAGATCGCTCAACAATCTTTTCATGTTTAGAGGGTCTGAAAAGGGCTTAAAATAAAACCCGTTATTTTTTGGGAGTTCTAAGGGTGAGGTCAAGAGCGAAGAAGAATCATGCAAATGAGGCTCAAACTTGTATTTGGGAAAAACTGCAAGGACTCCCGAGCCTATAGTGTTGTAGAGATAGCATGAATACCATAATGCAACCAAGATCTACCTAGGGCATCCATGTTTCGGTAAGCTCTACCACCAAGTTGTGACACTTCTAAAGTAGATATGATGGTTCCGTGTCACAATCTGATGGGATCGATCCTATGGAAAAGGAAAAGGACAATGAGATACAAAAATTAGGCTAGAAACCTAACCTATATGCTCAAGTTGATCGTTGGAAAATTTTTCATGGATCGTCGAAAATTACTCAAAACTCCCAAAAGCTGTCCCAATACCCAATCAAATCCCTCTGATGAAACTCCTGAATCACTCTAAATGGTTTTGGGTATAAATAAAATGATAAGGGAGGCCAAAAAAGTGACAAAAAGAGGCCAAAAAGTCTATAAATAGAAGCTAACAACTCATTATCACCATTGCTGATTTGGAAATTGACTATGGAGCCAAAAGATCCCCTTTGATAAAAGCGGTGATTCTGAGAGCTACAGTGGATCAAACGAACTTCTGTCTGGACCAAGTAAGTACAAACTCCTCTATCTAGCTATTCAATTCTTTATTTTTTCTTTGCATCTCATTTTTTGGGTGGGTGTCGGCCTTTAAAAGGTCGGCCCTAGGTCCATGTGGTCTGTCTCTGGATAGGCCACGTGTACACTCGGGAAGAGTAAAACTTGCCCGTGTGTACACATGACTGTCACCTAGACAACACACATGGACCCCCCTTTATAAAAATAAAAATAAAAAATCACTCACCCACCCTTCTGAACCTTGTTGTTTTGGCAGGATGTATGTCCACTAGAGGGAAAGGGAGCATAAAGAAGTTGGTGAGTTGGTTGCGAAAGATCCTAATGCTGTGGCCACGTTAATGCAATGTGGCTTGTTAAATTTATTCCTATGTCCTTTTATGCGGGCGCAACTGAGGCTACTGAGTGCCTTGGTTGACTATTGGCACCCTGATGCAGAGGCTTTCATGCTAGAGGGGAAATCACTGGTGCCCACCACCGAGGATATCTACTTTTTGACTGGCCTCTTAAGGAGAGGGGAACTAGTCAATTTCAGGACGTTTCATCGGGGCCACATAACATAGCAGAACTGATAGCCCTGTACTATGAGGCTGGGACAGACCGTTTGAGCTCCCAAGTGCCTATAAGCAAGATCACTAACCTATCGCTATAAGCGATAGTATTGCTCATTGGGTGGATTACTGGTTCAATGACCTTGCATCAGGCGTCCCGTGCATAGATGAATTGTGCTTTCCAGTGCTTGAATGCACAAATTTTCGACTCGAGTACTACACTACTGGAGTGTATGAAGAGGTAATATACAGATTACCGTCAACGGACACAGAGGAACTTCGGGTTCAGGACTATTTTGTGTTCGTTCTTTTTCGAAAGAGTTCTGAGTTTTAGTCCTTGGGTAGTGGTACGAGGACACCAGGCCTCTTTTCTTGCTGTGTGTAGATGGGTAGTATTACTGCCACGACAGGGTGGTGGAAGGACCAATGAGTCCTTTGATGATGACTTTTTTGAATGGCTGTCACGATAGATCCTGGTTATAGAGGACTACCCCTATGACATGATTGATTTTTCGAGACCCAGAGATACCAATACCTCCTGGTGAGGAGTGAGGGGAGATGGGTAAGTCTGCACCTTCTTTTTATTTTATTTTTATGGATCATATGTAATGTTTATGTCATTTTTGTTATACATAATCATTTTTTTTTATGCCAGAGTATTTGATGGATATACGTTTGTTGCATGCAGATGTGGGACCAGTGCGACCTGCCGATTATGCAAGGAACATACGTCGTCCTTGGCTAGGGGCCACAACCGCCACTGCCGGGGGACTAGAAATAGTAGGAGACCTCCCAGCCGGGGAGGCTGAGAGGGTACTTAGACGAGTTGAGCGGAACTTTACTGTACTCACTCGCACAGTCCCGATGGCAGAGATTGAGGACCTGCCGCCATCCATGTAGCCTCATGTAGTGGGGGCACCTCGGACGTGGGTCCGATTGTTTAGGCATTTATCCCATGCTGTGGATGAGTATAACAGGGCCCATAGGCCCTGAACCTATTTAGACATTTTATGTGCCATGAGCACTACTTGTATATATTTTTTGAGGGCATAAGCCCTGTGACTTGTTATTGGTCCTATTTTTGAGGCGCTTGCATCCATCGGTGTACTCTGGTTACTTTATTATATTATATATGGTTTTTTGGTTTTTTGTGTCTTATGGATCATGTGTACAAATAATGTATTTACATGCTTATGTTAATGTTCTTTAATATGTGTGCAAGATGCCGATTTAAAATTTGATTAGCTAGAGTATCTGTAACTTGGTTTAATATCCTAGGAACATGAAAATATGTAATATAATCAAAGTTTCGTTCTAAGAGACGTACCCTAAGGAATCGTCGGTGTAAAGTTGGATCATGAACCCAGTACACTCTGTTTAACTGAGACACAACCAGTTGAGTGTCGAGATAGACCTGGAGATGAGAGATACCCAATGACAAAGCGTCACGAAGCAATTCAATAACTACACTATACTCGGTGACATTATTTGTGGTGTCACCTAAGCATATACCTCCGGAAGATAACAACTGGCCTTGAGGTGTAAAGATTACCCAAGCTGCGGAGGCAAGCCTCCGAGTGTGTCGACTAGCACCATCTACATACCCAACGAACACCTCAAAATCACTTGACATCTGCCACAGTGACGAAAGATAACATCAATGATATGTCCATAACACTTAAAAGAAACTAAAAAGTAATAGTACAAAGACTATACATATGTTACAAAAAGTTACCCACAGTGACCTGCCTATGAGTAATACTTTTTGAGGTAGAGCCCATTTCTAGGCTTTGCCAAAGCATTCCCTTCGAAATCAACTAGATGATAGGTGCCCCTTTTTAATACCTCTTTTATGATGAAAGGCCCGAACCACATGGGTTTGAATTTGCCTGCCCCAGGGGGTCCTTATCTTGGTCATAGACCAGGACAAGGTTGCCTTCAGAGAAAATTCGAGGATGAACAGACCTATCATATTGACACTTGACCTTATGTTTGTGAGCCTTGTTGGCCAGGGCTGCATCACGACATTGTTCATTGAGTTTCTCAAGGTATACTAACCATTCTTCGAGTGGAGAAGTGTCTGGAAATAATTGTACTACCAATTTTAGAGACGGGATCTAACATTCGATGGGCAAGACTGCCTCCAGCCCGTAAAAGAGTTGAAAAGGTGAGAAACCGGTTGTAGTCTTAACAGATTTTCGATAAGCCGATAATGCCGAGTATAACATCAAATGCCAATTTGACTTGGCTGAGTTGATAGTTCGCTGTAGAATAGTCTTAAGAGTTTTGTTTACAGCTTCTACCTGCCCATTGTCTTGGGGGTAGTAGGGTGATGAATGTTCTTGCCGTAACCCAAGATTTGATGTTAGTTCGGTCATCATCTGGTTCTGAAAGTGACTTCCATGGTCAATGACAATATCCCTCGAAACGTCGAACCTTGCTATGATCTGGTTGAATAAAAAGAGAGCTATAGTCTCTCCATCATCTTTAAACGTTGGCATAGCTTCAACCCACTTTGTGAAGTAGTCGACAACTACGATGATATAGAGATGCCCCCTTGATGAAGGGGAGTTGCATGTGGTGTAATCAATCCCCCACTTAGTGAAGGGACCAACGGTGATGACATGAAACATGGGAGTGGGATGTGCCCTCATCTACTGAGAGAATATTTGGCATGGATGGCACTTCTTGACCGATTCAATACAATCTTTGATAAGTGTCGGCTAGAAGTAACCTGCTCATAGAATCTTTTGGACTGTTTCCAACCCATACAAATGACCGCCACAAGCTCCGGTATGGCAATCGTTAAGCACGATAACTGCCTCCTCATGAGTGAGACATCGACGTAGGATGCAGTGTACACCTCTCTGATACAACGTATCATCAAATATGAGATAATTCTTAGCCTAATGGCATATACGTCGATGCTCATCACGAGAAGCAGAATTGGGGCACTTCAAAGTCTAGAGACAAATAAGTATATCTCCGTACTAGGGATCTGAAGATGTGATAAAAAACATATCTCTCCGGATAGGAAATTCTTAAGAAACAACGTCACCTGACTCAACCGAAAGTTCCGAAATAAGCTCTGCAAAGACTAGTGACTTTTTGGACTTTGCTGAAATGAAGTCTAAGTAAAACTCCTGGAGGATGACTATCCATCTACTGATTTTTCTGCCTATTACCCGTTGTGTCAACATGTACTGGAATGGATTCACGACAACAATGACGGTGGTCTTGCGAAACAGAACGTAATGACGGAACTGTTGAACAGCATGAACTGCTGCCGACACAAGTTTTTTGATATGAGAATAATTGAGTTCTGGTCCTACGAGGCCTCGGCTCAGGTAATAGATCACATATTCTGAGAACAAGTCATCTTCTTGAAATAAAACCATGCCAATGGTTGACTCTGCTGCAGCTAGATATAATAAGAAATTTTTGTTATAGTTAGGTGGCCGGAGCATAGGGGCAGTTGTGAGGGCATGTTTTAATGCATCGAAAGAGCATTGAGTGACATCGTCCCAATAGAAAGGAACGTCTTTCTTCAGTAAGTGCATAAAGCCCATGGTGATCTCGGCATAGTTGGCGATGAAGCGTCGTAAAATTTTTTCCTTGCCTTGTAGACTCCGAAGTTGAAGGATTGTGTGTGGGGGGGGCAACTGGATTATTTCATCCACCTTGAGAGGATCGACAATGATCCCTGTTGTTGATACGATGAAACCTAACAAACGTCCTAACGTTACGCAAAAGCTGTACTTATTTGGATTCAAGTGAATCCGAAAGTAGTGACAATGTTCGAAGATAAGTCAAAGGTGTGTGGGATGATCCATTCTCTTGCAAGATCGCGATGCTAAATCATCTAGATAGGCCTCGACTATATGCTTGAGGTCATGGAAAGTGAAAGACATGGCCCGGTGAAAGGTTGCTCCAACATTTTTAAGACCAAAAGGTATTTTACGATATGCGAATGTACCCTAAGGACAAATGAATGTCATTTTGTGTTGGTCTTCAGGTTTGATTTGTATTTGATTGTATCCTGAAAAACCATCCATGAAAGAAAAGGCTTCACAACCAGTACATTCAACAATGATCTGGTCGATGAATGGTGTTGTAAAATTATCTTTGGGACATGCCTTGTTCAAATCACGAAAATCGGTACATACACGAATCATGCCTTGTTTTTTATTGACCGACACAGGATTTGACACCCATTGAGTCAAATGGATAGGATAGATAAAACCTGCCTTTAGCAATTTCTCAACCTCAACCTTAATCGCTGCTGCTTTCTTAGGATTAACTAGATGAAGCTTCTTCCGAACAGGCTTGGCATCAGGATATGTTGTAATCTCATGCTCAACTATTTTTGTGGATCAATACCTGGCATTTCCTCATAAGACTAGGAAAAAACGTTGCAGAATTCTTTGAAAAGATCTGTGTAGATTTGAATCTCTTCGAGGGAGTAGTCAGCTCCGATGAAAACATTCTCCATGATGCCAGGGTTTCAAGAGATATTGATCGGTATAGTTTCAGCAATAGTTTCCATATTTCCCTCAACATAAATTTTGTGTGTAGCTAAGAGATTAATAGGGCACGACTGATCTCCCGTCATGGTCATGGTGAATTCTCCTGCTTCGATTCGACTTAACTCTAGGAGAAAATATGATCTGTGATGAAGATCTTCCCAAGGTTTGTCTGGACTAGTCATTGCTTCAATTACTGCTTTGTCAGAAGGCAAGACTAAGTCTAACGAATTAGTGTTAGCGAAAGAACCCTGAACCCAAATAGGCTCTAGAAGTGGATCTAACTCTTGTGCAGTAGTCAGATCAGTGTTAGCTGAAGCTTGCTGGACTAAAGAGCACGCTACTTCAGCTACAGACAAGGGCATGGACATGCCTGGGTGCCCTGTCTCATCCATCGTGGCCGAAGGGGAAGGAAGTATCCATGGATCCTCGAAGTAAGTCATGTGGAACGACGAAACTTGAAAAATATCAACCTTATGGTGATTGGATATAAATTTGATATCGCCGTGAGGGGGTGGGTAATCGAAGGTACCCATCAAGGATGGGCACAAATCGACTCCTACGTTGACGACACCTGGTTGAGGATTATCAATCATCAGGATCGTGGATTCCCCCAAAGCAGGGTCAGGTCTGAAGAAAGACAATTGATTGATCGTCACTATCCGACCCTCATGTGGAAACAACAAGAACCAGAAAACTGTAGCAACCACAGCCTGCATAGCATAAGTCCAACTCCTTCCTAACAAGAGGTTATAGTTGAGGGGAGCATCGACTACCTCTACTTCGACACACATGGTCTTCCCTCCTAACTGCACGGGGAAAGAAGGAATGATGCCATGTGGTCAGAACGAATGACCGTCGAAAGTGGTGAGGAGAGTAGGTGATAGAGACAAAATGGGCTGGCCAATGGCCTTCCAATATGCCAATGACATAACGCATGTTGAGGCACCCTCATCAACCACCGCGCAGAAGATATTTCGAGTAAAAGTTTTCGTGGGATAAGCCACTACTATCTGAAACGCTACGTGGTAAGGTAGATGAGGTTTTAAGTTGATTGTATCCAACATGATTATACCCGGATTACAAGTCTTGGTAGAGCCTAAAGAGGTTAACAAGGCTTTCCTCTGAGAAGGGAAGCTTTGGAGGACCTCCAAATTAGACATCACATAAGGGGTTTGTGATAAATCTTCCACCATAGAGTAGTTTTGGGTGGCCCTTGCGTTTGGGTTATGAGAAGCTTTTTTAAATGCGCCTTTTGGAATGCATGTCATTGTTTCACCCAACGTCTTCTCAATCTTTAGAGGAAGAGAGGGGAGTTCAACTTCTTTACCTTTCTTAGAAGTGCTTGGTTTACTATGGTCATGTTCTCTAGTAGATATAAAAGCATCACCCCTCACCATGTATACGTTCGTGGATGCAGGGTTGTTTGCAGGCGGAGGGGTTCTTGGCTGTCCCCTTCCATGCTTGCCGAGGCTTTGGTTAGATTTTGTCCATGCTGAAATGGATTAGTCAACACAACAGGCTGTTTTTGCGTCACAAACTTTTGGGCCTCTGCAAGCTGAGGACATAGATGGGTCGGGTGGTCTTCTACGCACAAGTTGCATGGATACCTCGCCTTCCATTTCTCAGTGTTGTCCCCACCAAAATTATCGATAGATTTTTTATCCCCCTTACCCCTCTTTTGTTGTTTTTTCTTCCCTTCAGGCTGCTGAGTGGCCTTTGGGTTAGTTGACTGCACTGTATGTACCTCCGATGTTTTGGTAGGGAGAGCATCCAAAGAAGTAATTTGGCTGGCCACTGTGTGTTGTATACATAACTGCTACAACTGCTTCATTAATTTCTTAGCGGACTTTGCTTGTGTTGAACCAACAATACCATCAACATGTGGTCAACCTCTCTATCTAGTTTTATCCAGTATTGAACGTGGTGCATCTGGCAAGATTTTGTATAATAAACCAGACTGAGAATAGATGAGATCAAATTGTTGAGCCCTCATGATGGAATCTTCTTCGGAGAAAACTCCTGACGTCGCGACGTCTTTGGATAACTGTGGGACCAAAGACTTAAGGAACCACTCAAGCAGGAATGCTGGTGGGACTGGCACCTTGTTTAAACTCTTCCAACGTCTCCATTCTCAGATGTGATCAGAGATATGGTCCGCTGTTATCTTTTCAAAATTGGTGAGCAGCTCTGTGCCAGCATCGTATCTCATAGGTAACTGGAAATGGTTCAAGAAAGCCATCACCAGTTCGCCAAAGGAAGAGTATCTTGAGCGATCAAGCTCAATGTACCATTTCGCGACACTCCCAATGAGAGTACGTTGAAACAATCACAACTGTATAGAGTCATCTTTAAATGAGTTAGATGAGCAACAAAGATGAAAGGTAGTCACATGATCTCCTAGATCTTCGTTAGGTTTGGCTTCCAACTTTGGGATGTCCGAAGGAAAATTCGTCGGAATAGGAGGCCAACACGAATCGTGACAAATAGGGTCATTCAACAACCTTGTCAAATCTGGCAAGTGCAAAGTCGCCAAGAATGGAATTTTGGGTTGTTGGTGATAACCTGGGAAAAATGGGCCTGGGGTTTGACTGGCACCAGGTTGCTAGGAAAAGTTTGGCTGTTGGCCCGGATTCTGGTAGAAACCATGGCCCTGACCAGCATATGTATTTTGCATATGTGGAGACATCATCGGCTGATTTCCCAAATAGGACATAGATTGTTGGGCATGCATTATATTCGAAGGACTTTGGGAAGGGTTAGCCCATGCCGGTCCCATGGGGATAGGCATAGTAGTTTGTCCGGGGTTCCATTGATTGTGGAAAGAATTACCCCAGATCAGCATTCTGTATGAGGGAATGGATCCCTGCCAATAATTCCAAGGCCCTGATGCAAAAGAAGTTCCTAGGTTTTCCCCCTGTGCAGGAATAGTACCCTGCATAGGAGTAGATTTTCCAAAAATGGGATTACCCCTAGTCGGGAAAGCGGTTGACGAGAAGGCATTGTTACCAAACATTTCGTTCAAAGAAAACGGTGTCGAACCTACCGGCATACTATGCGAAGGTGGTCCTTGACTCCCCGCTCCAAATAAACTATTGTGTGTAGGTTGCCCAATGGATTGCTGATGCGAGCCACCGAGTGAAGGGGACGAAGGAGGGATATGACCTCCTCCATAAGGGAAAGTGTTAAAAGGAGAAGGAGTACCCGAACTAGGCATCCTGTATGAGAATGGAGGGCCTGTCGCACTTGGTGTGAAAGGGGGTGTGGCTGCCGCTGAAGATGGTATTGGACCACTGTGTGAGGTAGTTGCGGTCAAAACCATGGTGGTTCAGACTGGTGACGGTGGGTTAGGAGGTGGAAATGCTCCTGTGGTGACAATCGTAGTGGGAATTGAAGAATTCCCAGAAGAAGTATCAACAATTGTTTCCATTGCTGTGTGCGACACTGTCTATTGGGCGGGAACAATTTCTAGTGACCCGGTTGCTTCAAAACACCCTTGTTGGTCTAGCTTTCGCCTTAATGGTGGCGGGGGTGGCTCCAGTGTAACCAGCGGCAGGCCAAGAAGCCTTCATGACCGGCAGAGCTCGGGATCCTCCACTATGTGAGAAGATCTAAGACACTCTAAGGTAGTTTAAATGTTCAAAAGTAACACACACTAAATAAAATTTCCTTAGAAGATAAGAGAGGCAAACACTATATTAATTGGAAGAATAGTTACAACAACCAACACTAGAGAAAATTATAGGTGCAAGTGCAACTCGAATACGGAAGCACCCTCCGAGTATACTTTGCAATGAGTGGCCTGATGTCTATCTTAGGTACTGTGGTATACCCCCGTAGTCACCTGTGTATTTCCCTAAAAAGATGGGCAACTAGGTTGCCAGTGCAGGAACAATCACTAGGCGGGTATAGTCGAAAGTCGGGTAATCCACAATAAGCAGGGTATCGAGCCCGAAACCTGTCAAGGGTATCGAGAGAAAATGGTCCGGAAGACAACTGAGGACCTCGAACAGATTTGAGACCCACGAAGCCCCGTGGCAGATGAAAACAACAGAATCCCAAGACAAACCCTCTATATGTGTTCTCCACTACGATTGGTCCATCTTTGGAGGGGTTATCTCCGCTACCTTTCCACACGCGACCTCATGTTTATCCCCTGTGTTAGAGGGGGGTCCCAGAAAAATTCCACGATACTGGACTTAGACACTCCCTAACTCAGACTCCAATATTTGATTTGAAATGGCCTTGAAGAGTTTCCTCTCCAACCTAATCCAAGGCCCTAATCCTGAACTAGTTGTTTAACCCTACAAACATGAAAGTCTAATAAATTTCAGATTTTAGCATTAATTTTATGGCTTTGTCTTATGCCAAGGGGTATGGAAGTGAAACTGATGATGTGTAAAAGACGAAAGAAAAAATGAGTAAACAGATGGAAACTAAAATTTTTCTTAATGCAAAATTTCAACAACTTTTCAATTTTTTTTTTTTTTTTTTAATTTTCTGAGATTTTGGACAACAAACTCAAAAGGAATTTCACTCGACTACGAGCTACTAATGATCTAAGTGAACTGCAAAAACTTATGAAATAAATGACTTTTCCCTGGCTAATAATGCAAAAACACACTCTTCAACCAAACAAGAAAATGAAAAGAGATTTTTTATTTATTTAAATGCTAATAAAGCAAAAAAGGAAAAATACCAACAAGTAAAAACCAAGAAAAACAATTCTGGCCTAATCACATATCGCAGAGAATCACTTTCAAGAAATCACACACTAGCAACTAAAAATAAAATGACTCTCACACTTGTCTAAAAACCTTAAAATTTTTATTTTTATTTTTATAACAACTTTTTAAATGAGAAAAAGCAAGCTAAAGGTAAGATTAATCCTAAGCTACTGACTTCTAAGACAGAGATTCAAATACCCGAGAGGTATAATTCTCATCAGGGGAAAAGATGACTGCCTTACCCTCAACAAAACTATCCTGCACAAGCACACTACTGTTAATCCAACATCTAGCGTGTGAATGCGAGCTGTATAGATACAAAGGGAGTGTACACGCGGTCTGACCTTGTACAGGCCGTGTGTATCTCTAAACTCTGAGAAAAACTAAAAATAGACAGACCAAACCAGGAAGAGACCACTAATATTGATAACCAGGGTCTCTTGAAGGCTTAGACACTCTTTTTAACAGAAAAAGCAAACAATGTAAGGAACAATTTAGAAATCAAAACAATCTGAGATAAGACTGCAAACAAACAAGACTCAGACATAATTCCAGAAAACCCCTGAGAATGTTTGATTCTGACAGGGAAGAGGATGACTGCCTCAAAAGTTCTCTGAACTCTACACACTACTGCTACTTCTTCAGCTAGCGTTCACATGCGGGTTGTAAGAGAGTAGGGCACGGGTACATGTGTACAGACCTTATGCAGGCTGCATGTACCTCTGTGGGTACCGGAAAAATATAGTCAAGCAAATAACAGAGAAATCTAGTATGAAAACCAGACTCCCTGTTAGCTCAGACCTTACAGAAACTAAAAGAAAAAACAGGCAAGGAAAACTAGTCTTTTAAACTACCCAAAAACTAAATAAAATTCCAGGAACCCTAGAGATATCCCCAGTACGGTCGCCAATTCTATTGTGAGGGAAATCTCCTTATGGACTAGCAAATAGGGTTAGACTTTGCATGCAGATATGACCTATAGAAAAATCTACTTTCTACCTTCGTCCCCAGACTTAAATCCCATTTCTTTTTAGTACACGCATGGCTAGATCAACCTACCTCATTTCAGGCGTTCGATGTCGATCCCTTGTTGTACTTGACTACTTTTTTGCAGTTCTCCTTTCCAACATTGACATGCATACAAGACAAGAAACAACTACACATGCATATTACCTATAGAATAATGGGTTAGAAATTCAAATATGTACTTAGCAAACTATGAATAACTCATGAATTGGGATGGGAAAAGCACTTTCTTTATTACTTTGAATGAGTCAACTTACAAAAGTTGAGACCGGCCACTCTCCATGAACCTGATCCTCGGCTTGCTTTGTGTCTCCTTTGGCACAAGGAAGGATAAAGGGTTGGGACAATGGGAATATGCAAATGGGCAGGGTTTCTTTGCTATATTTTTCCTCCTCCAAATGGGACCCCTACCCCTTCTTTTATAGGCTAGAAGGAGCTAGGTATTTGGACGAACCCATGGCCATGCATGGCCGAGAGTTTCAGTTAACTCACCCATAGCTTTTGTGTTCCATCGACAACTTTCCTTTTTTTGTGATTTTGTCGGTCCACGCGGGCTGTATTAGGTCAACCAATGTGTACACGCGTGCAGTAATGGAGTAGGGTGCGTGGGCCTTTATAAAAGAGGTTTTTTAAAGAGTTGTTTAGCAGTGCTTTGGAAAAGAAGGGATATGAGATGGCCTTATGCCAGGTAAGCAAGTGTGGTGCAATTTAGGGTTATATCAATTTCCAAGTCCTAGCTTTTTGTTATCCAGCAAAATGAAGGGATACAACCTACAACACACCTGTTGTAACTTTCTCTTATTTCTCTCACATTCTCCTCTCTTAGAATACAATATTCGCAATGATACACAACCACAATACAATTCCCTCATAAAAGAGGGTTTCCTTCTAGGGAAAAAAACCCTAACATAACTTCTACCATCAGATTTGTGACCTTATAATGAACGGTCCAGATTTACTATGAAATTACAATATACATTTACAAGACAATTTTTCCTTTAGGGGCTTTGCCCCTGAACCCCCATCGGGGGACGCTGCCCCCAGTGGGCCTTGCTCCATGAGGTACAATTCAGTATTATGGTGAGAATCATTTCAATATTCAATCCATTTGATTATTTTGTATCTTATATTGCTCTAGATTTCATGATATATGCTTGGACATTATGCCTTTTTCCCTTCTTCACCTTGGTGCTTGACATTGTTCCCTAGTAAGTGATTTTCCTTGGGGATGGTTTTGTTACCAGGAACTCCCTTAATGATCCATTGTACCATTCACGACCATACTTACCACTTTCCATCATCGTTCCCTCCATTTCCTTATCTCTTGGGATTTTAGGATGTATTGACCCAAGAAGGGGTTGTCCCTCATTCTATGGGAAAAAGGAGATAAAGACCAAGAGGGGTTGATGTTGGTTAAAAGATAAAATCCTCATATAAACCTTCCAGATGCTTCACCTAGGGATCACCCAAGAAAGCAATGAAACACTTATATTTGAATAAAGGGGACCTACAATATAATAAAGAATGCTTAAAAGGTTAGTTGAAGGATAGGAGGTCTCATCACGAGCTGACCTATCACATCCATGGATATCTAGTGGTATGAAATTTTTATCATCTAGTTACCAAACTAGGGAACTGGCTCTTAGTTGCATGGCTCAGAGAAAGGGGGTGTCAGCACGAGCCAAAATTCTCACTTCCATTAGATGTTTGTGGGTGGCATTGCCACCACCTGGTCACCACGTGAGGGAAATGAAATTCAACCTCTCCTTATGATATATTGAAAGAAAATAAATAAAGAAAGATAAAAGGAAATTGATGGGCTTGGAAGAAGTGCATTGTGGATGAAGGTACCACACACCCTCTACAAAGGCACCCATGAATGAGACACTACGACCCCTTATATGTCATGATCCCTATGCCCATTGAGTCTTGACCCCAACCACTTCATACACTTTACATGGCTTAGATAGGGATCTCTTGGAAACTCTCCATGACCTAGGGCAAGATCTACCCAATAGAACACCTTGTCAACCCTCCTGGCTTCAAGCTTGTCAAGTCGCATAATGTCTTTGAGTTGTTAATTGTTTGATATAGTGATCTTTGATGCACATGCTTGGATGGATTATTTATTGATTGGATTCACTTATCATGATGTTATAACTTGAGATCCTTGGAGGGCGTGCTTATTTTTCTTTGTAGGACCTAGTTGGTGGACAGTTTTGGGAGAACAAGCCTAGCTTGGGCTTCCATGGGGCTACAAGCCCATAGGTTGGATGCCAGGCTCCCACATTCTAGATTAGAGAGATCAAACTTGGAAGGCCTTGATGATGACTTGGACGACCAACCCTCACTTTCCAAACGATTTTCCCAGGAGGAAAAAAACGTCCTATTTTTGAGCTTTACGTCATGCTTTGGGGGCTAGGGAATGGTGGTGAGGTGCCACTCTTTTGACACATGAATGTTGTGAGGAGAAGAAGGTATTCACCATGATGAGAGTTCTTAGATGCTTGACATGTGTCCTTTGGAGGCCTACCCATGCTTCTCCAACAACAACGACTTCCTCAAAGTGGCAAAACGTCCCCTAAAGGGATGACGTCCTCCTAAATTAGGGTTTTATTTGTGCAAAAGTGAAATTTTAAAGGATTTTTTTAATATTATTTTGTAAAAGGGGAAAGATTAGGGTTGTTGACCCCTAATATTATGTTTTACCCTAAAGTATGTGGACAAACTATGTTAGCTACATTTTGTATAAATAGAGATCATAAGATCTGATTTTAAACATAACTCCCTCTTGTGAGAGGCCTTGGTCTGAAATTTTCACCACACTTGGCTCTTCTTATTTGTTGTGTAGTTGTTTATGGCTATATATTGGTGAATGGTTGATGGAAGTCTAGCTCTATACTTGGATGGTGTTTTCTATCTCTTGTGGTGGATTATCTTGGCATTTATCTTGATCTTGTTATGGTTTTCTACTATTTTTCTATCATTTTTTCAAGCCAAGTATTGTTATGCTAGGAGCTAGGTGGGAAGTATAAGGGAATACAACCCCACCATAGTCTTCATCATTTTATTGCTTCATATCATTGATTACATAAGGGTTTTCTAAGAGAAGTATAAGGGTATAGACCCTCTTAGCCTAAACCCTAGCCTAGAGAAACTTTCCTTGGGAAGTAAATGGGATTACACCCCCTAGGAGGTAGTTTCTCTAGCTCTTGTTTATTTGACTCCATTAAACCAATAGTAAAGGCACTATTATTACTTATTTACATTGGATATATAAAATCATTGCCTTGGGAAACACAATTTTTGGTCATTTGAAAGGTTTCTTTCTTGAAGTTAATTTGCCTCATTGAGAGGAATCTTCCCCCACTAGAGCATCCCCTCTCTCCAAAAAATCTAATTTCTTTTACAAAATTTAACCTAAATCCATTAAGGCTGCATAACCCTAGCTACTAACACTCTCATAACTCCTAAACTAACCCTAGACTAGCTCTCTAATTTCACTCACCTAGTCGACTAACTAGGGCACATCTTTTGGGATAGCTCTTTGCACTTTTTCATGGTTGATTTTGCTGCTGCATGCTAGTGAATACTACAGATATAAGGCTGAAATTTTCTTTATAAAACACATTTTTACAACAACCATCGTATCTAGCTTCTTAAGTGCCATCTTTCAACCTATATTCATTGCTAATCTTGATGTTGATTTACTTAACTAGTTTAGATACTTGTATGTTGATTTAGATGTTTTATTTGCTGATATAAAATGTCATTTACTGCTGTAAATTAGGGACAATAAGCTTAAATTTATGATCCAACTAACATATATCATTTCAAAGTGTCTTTTCTTGTGTCTCGGGAAGGTACAATCACGTTGAGAAGTATTATACTTGTGGGGCAACAATTACTTGACTTACAAGGAATATTTTCCCACCTTTCATCCCACTTTGACTTGACCTATAGGGGTTTCAATTCCATCCATATCCATATCCATATCAATCCCCCTAGGGTCACCAAGATCAACTCCCTAGAATGAACTAGTCATCCTTGAAGTGCCATCTTTCAACCTATATTCATTGCTGATCTTAATGTTGATTTACTTAACTAGTTTAGATCTTTGTATGCTGATTTATATGTTTTATTTGCAGATATAAACTATCATTTACTGCTGAAAATTAGGGACATCAAGATTAAATTTCTGATCCAACTAACATATATCATTGCAAAGTGTCTTTTGTTATGTCTCAGGAAGGTACAATCATCCGGAGAAGTACTATACATGTGGGGAAAAAATTACTTGAATTACAAGGAATATTTTCCCACCTTTCATCCCACTTAAACTTGACCTATAGGGTATTCAATTCCATCCATATCCATATCCATATCAATCCCCCTAGGGTCACCGAGATCACCTCCCTAGAGTGACCTAGTCACCCTTGAAGTGCGAGACCTACATCGATGTGACATTGGGTGTAGGATTCCCAAGTTGTAGCACTTGATTTGTGGTGTTGGACACACCTACCACACTTAGAGGGGGGGTGAATGAGTGTGGGGATCTTTTTCCCAAAACTTCCCTCTTGCACAAAAACTCATCAATTAACATTCAACATTTATTCATTACCCATTGTTGTCATTTATAACCAGTTAGATGTGAGCACATATTAGCAACATATATCAACAATATATCATCAACAAGTCATCACCACAATGAACACAAAGAACACAAGATGTATGTACAATTTTCTTTTTATTACGGACTACAATCCTTAAGGTTTATCAACAACAACTGAATAGAGTACAACTCTACAAGAGCACCAGCTCTATATGCAAGACTCAGCTTACATTCTCAGCACCAACTAATATGAGGCAACAATCCTCAATAGATATCAATCTGTACCATAAACAAGAGCATCAACCATGCACCAACCTGTGCCAAACAACCTGTAATCAACCTGTACCATAAACAA
>ML844013.1:8456-27100 GCA_009831015.1 Picea engelmannii | reverse complement strand
GGTGGCAATACTTGTCCATTCATTCTCAAGGTGACCTTTTAATTTTATCATCATTGCATATGGGATACATCCCTCATGTGGTCATGCCCACCTTCAAAGAGGGTCATACACCAACACACACCTGATCAAGGATCAGGTTGCCCAAGAACATTTCTGGGGTCTTATCCACCAAGGTACAAGACCAAGGATCAACCCATGCCCCAGGCATGGGTACCCTGGAACATTTCGAGGGGCCCTAGACATATCTAGGGACTTTAACTGCTTGGTCCCAGACCAAGAACCCCAGTCATATATTGGGGGCCCTCTCAGGGGTCTTTATTGCTTGGTCCCAGACCAAGAACCCCAATCATATACTGGGGGCCCTAACAATGGTCTTTTGCCATGGCACTGACTGTTTGGTCCCTGACCAAGAACCCCAGGAGTGCACTGGAGGCCCTAGATCTTGGCTAGGGTCTTTGCCATCCTCCTGGAGAGTGGCTCTTGCAGCTGCTTTAAATTCAACACTAATATCATGGTAGAGATCAAAACCCTTGAGTTTTGATCCATGATCATTAAGCTAATTTCTGAGCATATAAAAGAGGACAACATCCATATGTCAGGTACATCTTTTGGCTAAAGGTAAGTTCTGAATTATTATTTGAAATCTGTACTTAATTTTACATTCAGAAATTTTGTTTCATGTTCAGAATTTGTTACATGTTCAGATCTCACTGTCTATGTTTAATATGCTTCAGTTATTGTTTTAAGTGTTGATCTACATTTGCATTAGTGCTCATATTTTTAAAAAGATATCACTGTTTTCTATTTTTCCCTAAATTCTAATAGCCCCGACTTCGGGTGAGAGTACACACATCTGGCATCAAAACCAATTGAGCTAACCCTCGGGGATTTGTACTGTTCCTCCCTATGGTGATGCAATGCAAATTTTTCTCTACTTTTCTGGCGTGCCCCGCGAGGAGGGTCACTTATTCTGGTTGGGTTGACTTGAAACATGCTGTCCTTCAAGCGCATCATCTTTGTTTCTATTTGCCATGTCTTGAGTCCTCTACCCATGAATCGTTTAACACTCCATCCTAACTGATGTATTTGATGTGGTTCTATGCTTCACAGAGAAATAAAAGTGTTGCTCTGACTTGACCTTCTTTTCCTTGCACATCTGGCACATGAGTTGACCGCCTATTCAGCTAGGGGTCAACTCATGTGCCATGAAGGATGCATCATCAGATGCATATATGTTGAAGACAATATTGGTTCTACTTGGGCATTTGATGCTTCAGCACTAAAATTTTGTAAACGAAATTTCCGCACCCCTGCGTAGGTTGATAATGTAATAAGTCTGCATGGATCATAGTTAGGTCAGGTACCTTGGGATGTTTTCATTGGGAGAGTTCCTTTCACCGAGGGTTTTTTATCCTCAGGTTGTCAACTGGGCTTTTGGGCCTGGTTGACTTCCCATGAGTTTTTCCCTCCACACATGCAATAATTCCTCCAAAGTGGTGAACGACGTTCTAATGGTCTCATCCTTTGGTAGCTATTGTTTAGGAATGTTGTAAATGACCATGCCAGACAGTGTAGAAAGTTTCGCGGAATTTCGTCGAGTCTAGATAGGATTTTTTTTTAATTAATTAAATTTAATTATTTAATTAATTAAATTATTTTTGAGCTAATATTGTAAAAACTGGGTCTTTAGGCTTTTGATAGGGGTATTTGTGCTCAAAAGAAATGGAATAGCACCCCCTACACCCATAGACCAAGTTTCAGCTCAGTCGGACGAAGTTTACTATGTCTTTGTCCACTCAGAGTCAGAGTCAGTCAAAACAACAATTTTAATTGCTAAGTCAAATTTTGTAATTTTGTAAAAATGAGTTATTGGGTGAATGTTTAAGGTGGTAAAGAGCAAGTTAGACCCTCCTAACCTACCCAAACCCAACCAAACAACTTCATAACTTAAAACACCCCCTAAACTTACCCCCTCACTCACTTTACCCACGCCCTAGGGGGAAAAACGTCCCCCCTCATCCCAAACTTTAGTTGTTGGCTTAGATACTTGGTGTGGGCCCCTCTTAGGTGAGGTGCGCCCCTCCTAAACCTTCACCACTCCATAACCTAGCCCCCCCACACTCTAGCTTTCTCCCTAACCTCACGCCCCCATGAGGGAAGAGCGCCCCTCCTTCACTCAAACCTTGACAAAACACCCAAACCTTAACGTGGGCCCTCCTCTATCACCTAGTGTGCCCTCTTTGACCTATTAGCTCACTATTGTGTGGTCCACAACCTTCCACCTCACCTATCCACAACCAAAACCCTAAGGAGGGTGCCCCACTCATTGAGATTTGCTCATTTGATGTGGATTTGACACTTGGATTCAATCCAAGTGCCTTCACTTTGCTTCTTGAGGTATAAGTAAGACCCCTCCTCACCCTTTTTCCTTACCAATCTTTGAGCTACTGTTATTATGCTGAAATTTTTCACCACTTCCACTATCTTGCTCTTGCCATTTTGCCATTTCACTCATTGCTCTTGAGAGTTTGGAGCAAGTATTTCTCCAACACTCTCACATTTGGAATAAAAAAGCTTTGGAGGATTTTGAAGATATCCAAGAGTATTCTGGTTTTCTTCTTACACATGAGGTGATTTTGTATTGTTCATGTTTTATGTGTGGTTGGAATAGATCTATGGTAAAGTATTTTACTAGAGTAGATTAGCAAAGAGTATTCTTGCTAGTTTATGCTTGTTGGATAGCTAAGGGTTTGAAGTATTTCATATTGTTAGTCTTTTCAATATAGATATCTATTTCCATGCTTCACATATTGCTTTGAGTCTTGCAGGTTGCTTCAAAGGATTTATTGGGATAGCATTAAGAAAGAGCCTACCCTTAAAACCTTCTCACACTTCTTACTTTCTTGTTCCATTTACTTTCTGCATACACTCCATTTGATTTTCAGTTTTCTAACACTCTTAGATAGGTCAAGAATATCTATTTTTCATTGGAGATTTTATGTAAAAAATTTTCTGTGTAAAAACAGATTTTTTTTTGACATTTGGTATGTGTCTTGCAGCATTTCCAGCAAGCTTTTGCTTGCTGTTTTTTGCAGGTTCTTACCAGTTATAAGGGGAGATGCTGCCCAAATCAACACTCAAGACTTCCCCAAGAACCCATCTTGGTTGGGTAACTATTTCCTAACCTCTCTTCTTGTAAATTTAAGTTTTCTTCATATTTTTCATTGATTCTTTTGTGTATAGTCATAAACTAACATAGTAGTTGCCTACACCTTGGGGAGAAATCCCCAATATCGTTGGGCTAGGCTAGTTTGTTTTTCTTTCAAGTTATTTATTTATTTAGTTGTTGGCCCCTCTTGTCCATAAGGCAAGTTTGTGTGGCCTTTTTCATTTTAATAATTTGTTATTGGTTTAAACAACCCTCTTTGGCCAACAATGGTAGGCTTGCCTCCACCTTGGCCATTGTAAGTGGTTTCATTCTTTCAAGTTTTCATTTAAATAAGCTAATGTGCCTGCACCTTGGGAGAGTAATCCCCAAAATCGCTAGGCTTAAGGGAAACTTACCTTTTTGATGTCTACATGCTTAATGGTTAAAATATTCTAGATAGTCATCATACCTAAGTTTCTTTCATTCAAGTTATTTTGCTTCATATGCTTATGTTCATATTGCTAAATGGTTTAATGGTTTAGGATATCTCTTAAGTGCTAAAATCTATTAGTTTTCATAAATCATTTTGCCTTTTACATTTTAAAGCATATGTGATCTAATTCATGGTTTAAAGTCTCACTCATTTTCTTGTTAAATCTTTATGTTTCAAGCACATCTATCTTTTACATGGGTTTAACATATAACATGTGTTGATGAGTGGTTAATCTCTAAGTTCCATTATCACTTTCATAAGGCAAGTTGTTCTTGCCCTTTTATCTTGCAAGTTGAATGATGATGTGATGCCATGATGATTAGTTTTGCTTAATGTTCATGTTATATTTATTTATGGGCTAAACATTCACACTCATTGCTTTAATTCTTCAAGTACATTTTCTGTTATAATTAGCAAGCTGTTCTTGCTCTAGTATCTCACTTAACTTTCAAGTACACATGTGGAATGGTTAAATGTGAATGGTACATATCTTGCAACTTTTCCTTTATGTTTTGATATGTTAATGGTCATTTGATTTACATCTTGCAAGCACACGTTTTTCAAACATTTTCAGTTCGGCCATACGCTAAAAAGTAAAATTTAAAGTGCCTAAAATACTCCTAAAAGCAACCCAACACACCTAAAGACCCACCCGAGGGTCATAATAACATTTTAGACAACTTTAGGAGTTTTTTACAGCCATCTCCACCATCTAAAACGGGTTTGAAGAAAACAACGGAGGGAAGTGGTGGGGGACCGTCTCGTGATCCTTAAGGGGATCCTCTCCGGGAAGTACTCTTACTGTCAGGGCTGACCTGGGAAGCTAGGGTGGGCCTCGTTGCCTTACTATCTTGAGCACCCGACAGTCATTTGGCCAAGGGAGGAGGAATTTTAAAGAACAAACATAGTTTAGGGGGAGAGAAAATAAAATTAACTTAATCTTTAAGAAACTCTTTAACCATTTAGTTGCATAGATCATCTTGTGTGTTTGGGGGACTTAGATGTATGCATAGGAAAACACATTAATAATAACTTCATGCTCTTCATTTTGATTGCAACTATATGATTGATGTCTTAAATGTTTCATATCTTTTTGAGCAATTGAGTTAGACATTGTAATATCTTGTTTCATTGCTTTTTTGTGGTGTGAATCAAGAAGGGGTTGAGTATCCCACTTGGGGAGGCATCACCTTCTTTGATTCTTGAGTGCTTTTATGGTTGCCAGTGAAAGCGGTCCAATAGAGTAAGTGCTATTGGGGCATGCTTGGCTCATGTGTTGATCTCACTTACATCTTTTGTATCTTTGTATCTATTTGTGTATTGTGTAAACATTATAACACTTGTAATTTTTTGATACTTGTAATCTTTGGTTTTGGGTAGTTTCAAGTAATTTCATTTGTAAACACTTTGCAATAAACCACCCTCAAACTTAGTTGACCCCATTGCCCAACCTTAGGCACTAGTTTTAGTTGGCTTAGGGAAAGGGTTGACTGTCATATAGTTAGACTTGCACTTTGCATTTGCTGCCTTAGCATCTTAGACTAGTTTTCCCCCTTTAGCCTTTAACAAATTAAAACTAACTCCTAGAACCTTAAACACTAAAATCAATCTAGTAACTAGGGACTACCCCCCTTGGCTTCCCTAGGAGTAAGCCTAGAAGGAAGAGGTTCCAGTCAAGGTGACAGTGTGGACTGAGAACCTAGGCATTGTGCCTCCAAGGACACACTAAGTGAGCCGGACTTAGCTCACGTTAGCAAGTGTGTATTAGGACGGCAACAACTCCTTCCATTTTCCAGTCGCACACCTGGCATATTGTGCATTCCCACTCCTTCTTTGGTTGCTTCCATCTTCCCATTGCACACCTAGCATGATCTTCATTCCCACTTCTCCATTAGTTCCTTCCATCTTCCTATCTCACATCTTAGCCTATGTGTGTGTGTGATCTGCAATGGATCCGAACCAATGAATGGTTGTAAGCCATTTCATCAATTTATGAAGGTTAGACAAACTAAGGAAAACAATGCAAATGTAAAAAAGTGAATAAGACAAAGGAGAAAAATTGAGAGTTAAATGAAAAGAAAAAACTAATATAGGAGAGAATAAGCTGAGGAATGGGAAACAAAAGGTCAGCTTGTTGGCCTTCTCTTTACCCCAGCTCTCCCCATCTCCTCTTGTAGTTTCATTCTTAAAGGGACTTTTTTATGTTCAAGGAGAGGAGGATAGAGAGCCATGAAAGCATTGTAAGTTGAGATTGCTGGAATAGAATGAGCATCCATTCAAAGCTAGTTTTCCCATTTGGGTTTCCAGGGTAAATATGATGTCCATTGTGTCTTGAATTGCTCCAATATTTCTATGTGATTGTGCTCTGTGTATTCATGTTTTAGTTCTGGTTCTTAATGGCTGCCGGTGAATAGAGTGAGTGCAAATGAAAGGGATATGTATAACCAAACTTGTGGATTTATTGCATTATTGATTGTCCTTGACCAATAAATAGTATAACAACTCTATTACTACCACAGTAGGATGCATTTCCAGGCCTAGATATCAATGCTTATTATCTCAGAGCCGTTGCACCTTTGTAGGAGCTTCTAGTTTGGTCCAATTCTGGTTGTTGGGTGAATTTCTCTTTCCTATAGCTTCAAAATTCCCCCACGGTCTACAATCTTACTCACTTGGTCGATTTTACACTTGTTGGTCGAATTCCTACATATATGGGTGTTCTTAGGCATTGCTAGGTGGATTTCTCCTTCCTTGGGACAAATTCCTACCTTCCTGGGCATTCTTACCACTTAGACATTGTTGAGCAGATTTCTCCTTGCCAGGGTCGTATCCCTGTCTCCTGAGCAAAAATCTTACTTATTGGGGCGAATTTGAGGCTAGCCTTGGCTATCCAAGAGGAAATGGGCACTAGACAAGGTCGTACGCAGCTGTAGGAGATCATTGGCATGCAAATTTTTCTTCATTCCCATAAATATGTTACCCATCGAGTACATGGGTGGTGAAATCTACGAGGTAAAGCATTTCTCGATGTGTATCTGTGGTAGAATGCAGTGAGTGGACCAGTGATAAACTGTTGGAACATTATCTTATATTGTTGTCTTGGAAATTGTTACATGAGAGTCCATCAACTGTAATTATTCATCAATAATATTTAGAGGTTGTTCTGTACCAGAATCCCTGCATTGCTCATTGTTGAGCTAACACCAAACAAGGATTTTCCACTCTCACATATAGGCAGATCATTTCTACTTGTATTAGCTGGAGTTGTATCTCGGTGGCTATTGGATTATTTAAGAGATTTGCTGGTATATCTACCTTTACAAGAAGCATTGGCAATTGATCAATTACAAGGAAAAACAAGCATTGGCTTCTTTGTCCCTTAACCAAACTGCTGCCACAATTCGATTTGCCATTTGATTGAATCATTGGTGTATGTACTAGAGTGCCCAATCAACCTCTTGCTGAGCGGAGCAGTGCAGTCTCCACAATGTTTGTTGCTACCACTAGCAAAGTCCCTTGCTAGCATATAACTGAAAGTTGAATGGGCAGATTTACAATTGGCTAAATGTTGGTGTGCATCTTGAAGCTTTAATCCATTGTCTATTCCTTATAGTAGTGACTGAAACAACAAAATCTCTGTGGGAGATACACTTACAACCTGAACAAAGTATAGGACTCCTGAAGCCACATTCTTACTTGGCCACTACCTATCCGAAGCAGGGTATATAGAGTTCTCAGTGACAAAGAGTTGCAGAATCTTGATTTTCATTGGCTTGATTGTTAATATCATTTCTAGCTGGTTGTTGTGTGCAGCTACATTGAGAACAGAGGGGCCTACTGGCCATTCGAAAGAAAGAGTTTAGTATTGCACTCAGATTTTCATCAAGATTAGAGGGCTAGTAGCCTTTCTGGAGACAAAGCTCTCTATACAAGAGTAAGATAGAGACTAGAAGTTAAATTCCAGAGAGGATCCGTGTTGGTGAAGCGAGTGGGCTGTAAGTCCCTCGTTTACAGATCATATTGGTGCCAGAGCAGTTGAATACTTGACTGATGCAACTCTTCATACTTTGAAGAGAGGGTAGACACAACTTGGGCAAAGCAAATAGAGAGGTGTTGGAAAACTTAAGGGCCACCAACGCTTAACTTCAAGAAGAGCACAAGGACTTGAAGGAACATATCTAGATGTTCAACCAGAGGATGAGGGAGATGGAGAAGAACCTTGAGAGCTCGACAAGGTTGTTGCCACTAGTAATGAACCGGTTTTATGAACGCCAAGACTCCCTCACTGCAGTTATGGTAGATTGGGACAAGCATAGTGTTCAACTTGTACACTCGAGAAGGTGATCCAGATATATAGCTGGCAAGAAGACATGCTCACTCAGATGATGACTCAACTGCTTCAAGAGTTGGGAGAGAAGGAGGAGACATTGGCAAAGCTCCAAGCAACTATCCAAGAGACCAAGGAAGCAAAGCCATCATCCATTATCATTGCTTGAGCCAACACCATGACTGAGACAACTCTGGTAAGCTCACCTTCCTTAGACTTTTGTCCAGAGCACTTGGGTGATTTTGAAAAGCATACCAGAGGCATTGGTTCCAAACTGTTAAGGTATATGGGCTATGATGGACAAGGGCTAGGCAAGAGAAGACACGGCATCCAAAACCCCATTGTAGCTGCACCCGGGGTCAAGCATGAAGGCCTAGGTTGTGATGGTGGAAATGAAAAGGCCATGAACAAAAAGACTACATTTGTGAAGGCGAAGGACATGGTAGAGTTAGCCTGCTCATCAGAAGAAAGAGCAACAATACATGAAGGTGGAAGCCCACTACCACCTTAGCCTTCTTGTGGTTGATTGAAGAAGGGTAGTGATGAGAAGAGCTCAAAGAGTCAACCTACTCCAACACTTAGAAGAAGTGGTAAGCCAATTAGTTGGGGCAAGAAGGAGAAGAAGACCAAGAGGTCTTCATCAAACAAGACATCCCTTGTGTTGAGTATTAGTGAGGAAAAAGGGTAAAAAGTTAAACCTTAAGCTATGTCAATAAAGAAACAAGTCCCAACCATTGATCTAGAAGAGGATCCAATAGCTAGGATCTTCCATGATCTGAAGGCCCACACACTAACCCTAATCGAAGAAGAGAGGAATAATAAAACATATTACCCAACAGTTTATTGCTCTCATAAATTTGAATGATAGAAAGGAGGCGCACCGTGGGCAGACTTGCCCGAGTGCTCGAGAGATAGCTCATATTTTCTGCTACACAGATCGAGTAGGGTCGTTGTCTAATACACAAGAGGCAGCCTGTGTCTCTACTACACAGACTGAGTAGGGTCTCTACCACATAGTGGCATACACAGGTCGCAACATAACTCTTATCCAGAACTGTATGGGGTATTCGGTGCAAGGGAATTCATAGCTGTAAGGTTCGAATAAGCTACAGGAATTGACACTTAAGATACAATTGTACAAAATCTTTGTAAAGGCTGTTAGAAGTCGGCCAACATGCTTGTGTATTGTTGCCTGTCTAGATAGATAACATTTTACTCCCTTCTTTACTGTTTCTGTTATGTCTTGAGTATTTTATTATCATTCACTAATTTATGTATAATCTGCATGTTAGTGTTTTCATTATTTTCTGCATGGTATCAGAGCCAGGTTAGTTGGACCGCTCTCTTCTATTGAAATGGCAGAGGAAGTGTGTACGGCCTGTATGTCTTCTACCCAAACCAGTGAGGTATTAGATAGTGGAGTGTCCAGTCACATGACTGGCCACAAGCACTACTTTAGAAACTTGGTTGTGGAGCCTGATTATCTTCCTGATTCAGAGGTCTTTGTTTTCAGCCATGTTTATACCCCATGAAGACTTTACACCCCAGAAGAATGTACACTCCTCCATGCAGGGGAGTGCAGGGGTGAGTAACCCTCCTGCGGGGTTTGAGGGCAAGCGGCCCCCCAAAGGAAAAATTGCCTTGTAAATGTATATTGTAATTTCATAGTAAATCTAGACTGTTCATTATAAGGTCGCAGATCTGACGGTAGAACTTATGTTAGGTTTTTTTGCCCTAGAAGGAAACCCTCTTTTATGAGGGAAATGTATTGCGGCTATGCATCATTGCGAATATTGTATTCTGAGTGAGGAGACTGTGAGAGAAAGAAGAGGAATTTACAGAGGGTGTGCTGCAAGTTGTATCCCTTCATTTGCTGGATAATAATAAAGGAAGGATCTGGCGATTTCTCTGGTGGACGTAGCCCTCACTGGGTGAACCACGTATATCTGTGTCTCTATTGTATTGTGTATCTTTAGTGTTTTATTTTCGCATTTGTTTTATTTTATTGCTCCGCGATCCTGTTTTTCTTACAATTGGTATCAGAGCGAAAGATAACTCGCAGGAAAAGAGGGTTGCTGGTTCGAGTGGGAGCAATGGAGGAAGATGGAAAGTTTAGGGTCGAGAAATTTAATGACCAAAACTACTAGTTATGGAATATGCAGATGGAAGATTATTTATATCAGAAGGATCTATTCCTACCATTGGGTGGAATAGCAAAGAAGCCGACGGCCATGAAGGACAAAGAATGGGAGGTTCTTGACAGAAAGGCACTAGGAACAATACGACTGAGCCTGGCAATGTCGGTGGCTTTCAATATTTCGAAATAAAAGACAACAAAGGAGTTGATGGACACATTGGATAAACTGTATGTAAAACCCTCGGCGTCCAATAAGGTATTTCTAATGAAGAGATTATTTAATATGAAGATGTCAGAAGGTGGGTCTGTTGCAAATCATTTAAATGAATTTAATACGGTTACTAATCAACTAAGTTCTGTAAAAGTGGACTTTGATGACGAGGTCAGGGCTCTTCTAATCTTGTGCTCATTGCCTGAAAGTTGGAACGGCTTGGTCATGGTTGTAAGTAACTCTATCTTTAGTTCAAACACTTTAAAACTTGATGATGTTGTTGGTGTTATCCTTAGTGAGGAAATGTGATGGAAAAGCACAGGTGAGACATCAGGTAATGCATTAAACATGGAGAACAGGGGAAGACAAAAGGATAGAAGAAAGGGCTCAGGTAACCGCGAGAATTCTAGGAAGGGAAGATCCAAATCCAGATTTGGAAAGATAGAGTGCTGGAATTGTGGGAAGAAAGAACATCTGAAGAAAGACTGCAGAGCTCTAAAAAAACAAAGAGATGGACAACAGGAGAAAAATCAGGAAGCAAGTGTAACATGTGATGTGTTACAAGATGCTTTGATTCTTTCTGTAGATAATATTTCTGAGTCTTGGGTAGTAGATTCAGGGGCTTCATTTTATGCCACACCCCATAGGAAACATTTTCTAGATTATGTTCAAGGTGATTTTGGACAGGTTCATTTGGGTGATGATGTGTTAATATTATGGTAGCTTTGGGAGGTATGAACCTCTATTGTGACCTATGACGAGATTAGAATATTCCAGAAGGAAGTAAAGAAGTAAAAGAAACCCTAGACGAGATGTTAACTGCAGAAATATAAATAATATGAATTAATTAGTACCCAGAAGGAGAAATCGACCCCAGTAAGTCTGCCAGAACCACTATAATTATAGGGCGCCAGTTCTCATTATTCACATTCTCAGAATTGCAAAGAGCCAGTTGTGCGCACTGCAGTTGGCAGTTTTGTGCGCAAGTTTCTGGGGAAGGTGTTGCGCCAGTTTCTAGGTGGGACTATCTGTTCAGCTTTGGTTTCTATTCTTGCTTGGTGCACTAGCCTTGCTTGGCTATTGATTGCTACCAATATTCTTCTCTGTCAAGGTCAAGGTGCTTGGAGGGTGGCTTCGGCCTATGGTTGGGTAACAAGGGTATTGTCAAGGGTGAGAGGAAGAACAGAGCCATTGTAGGTGCAACAAAAGCAATGCTGCATGATCAGAACCTTACTAAGTTTCTCTGGGAAGAGGCCTGCAACACTGCAGTCTATCTTCAAAACATAAGTCCTTACAAAGTACTTGGAAATGTGACTCCAGAGGAGGCCTTTACCGGAAAGAAGCTAGACATTAGCCACCTCCGGATCTTTGGGTGTGTTGCCTACTGCCATATCCCTGTTGAGAAAAGGACTAAGCTCGATCCTACAGTTGAAAAGGGGATCTTGGTTGGGTACAGTGAGACCTCCAAAGCTTAGAGAGTATACATCACCACCATCAGGAAAATTGTCCTACGCAGAGACGTAAAGTTCGAAGAAGAAAGAGCCCTTCGAAACTCATATCAAGACAAGGACATCTCTGAAACCGAATCCCCCAGTCAAGAGGAGAAGATCTCATCAGCATGGGTAGATATTCCCACAGTGGAATACCAAGAGGGAGAGCTACCGACCACTTCCAAGAAAGGAAACCAAAATGGGGCGAACAACTGTTGAGGGAAGCAAATGAACAAGTATAGTCTCCAAAAACTTCACTTAGAACAAGTGTACCCCCTTAGAGATATTCAGGGTACGTTGCTCTCATGAGCACTATGATTGAATCAGGACCAACTTGCTTTGAAGAAGCTATTGTAAGGAAGCCCTGGAGGGATTCCATGGTGGAAGAGTATGCCTTCATAATAAATAACAATGTGTGGGAAATTGTGCCCAGATCCATGAACAAATCCGTAGTCAGTTCCAAGTGGATATACAAGATAAAACATGCAACGGATGGGAGCATTGACAAGCACAAGGCCAGATTTGTTGCTCGGGGATTCTCCCAAAAAGAACGAGTGGATTACGAAGAGACTTTCGCTCCAGTGGCCCGGTACACCTCCATTCGCACAATCATATCTATTGCCACTCAAATGGATGTTAAGACTGCTTTCCTCAACGAGAACATTGAAGAGGAAGTCTATTTGGAGCAACCGAGGGGTTTTGAGGTCCATGACATAGCAAGCCATGTCTGCTTACTAAAGAAGGCCTTGTATGGACTCAAACAGGCACCCAGAGCATGGTACTCCAGTATTGACAGTTACTTACAAAGTATTGGATTCATCAAGAGTGATGCTGATCCAAATCTATACCTCATGAAGGGAGAGGACATCCTCATTCTGGTGCTGTATGTGGACGATCGCTTCCTCACAGGAGCATTAACTCTAATAGCAGCGTGCAAGCAAGATTTGGCCAAAGAGTTTGAAATGAAGGATCTAGGACTAATGCACTACTTTCTTGGGCTTGAGATCTAGCAACAGGAGGGTGAGACCTTCCTGGGTCAAAAGATTTGGGATGGAGGACTGCAAATCCATGACCACCCGATGATCACAAATCTCAATAAATTAAACTCTTTTGAGTTCGACAAAGTGAATCCCACCATCTATAGACAGTTGTTTGGATGCTTAATGTACTTGACAAATACCAGACCTGATATATGCTTTGCTGTCAACACCCACAGTCAACATATGGTAGATCCAAGGGAAGTACATTGGATTGCAGCAAAACACATCCTAAGGTACTTGAAGGGTACAATAGAATTTGGTCTTGAATATCTACAGGAAAAACAAATCAACCTGGTGGGTTATTTTGATTCAGATTGGGCTGGAAGTACAACTGATAGATAGAGTACCTCTGGCTGTTGCTTTAGCCTAGGCTCAGGTGTGATATCTTGGTACAACAGAAAGCAAAAATCCGTTGCACTTAGTTCAACAAAAGCCGAGTATATGGCAGTCAACCAAGCAAGCTGTGAGGTTGGCTTCGGAAACTGTTTAGAAATCTTTTTGAGACAGACTTGGTTCCCACCACGATTTTCTGTGAGAATCAAAGCTGCATCAAGTTATCCGAAAATCTAGTCTTCCATGATAGATCCAAGCACATTGAAATCAAATATCATTTCATCAGTGACAAAGTTCAAAAAGGGGTAGTAAAACTTCAATATATTTCCACCAACGAACAGGTTGCAGACATCTTGACCAAAGCACTGCCAAAAGGAAAGTTTGAATACTTCAGAGGAAAATTGGGTGTCTTAGAGAACCCATTCCTCACTAAGAGGGAGTGTTGAGTATTAGTGAGGAAAAAGGGTAAAAAGTTAAACCTTAAGCTATGTCAATAAAGAAACTAGTCCCAACCATTGATCTAGAAGAGGATCCAATGGGTGGGATCTTCCACGATCTGAGGGCCCACACACTAACCCTAATCGAAGAAGAGAGGAATAATAAAACATGTTGCCCAACAATATATTGCTCTCATAAATTAGAATGATAGAAAGGAGGCGCACCGTGGGAAAACTTTCTCGAGTGCCCGAGAGATAGCTCATATTTTCTTCTACGCGGACCGAGTAGGGTCACTATCTAATACATGGGAGGTAACCCGTATCTCTACTATACAGACCAAGCAGGGTCTCTACCACATAGTGGCATACACAAGTCTCAACATAACTCTTATCCAGAACTGTACAGGGTATTCTGTGCAAGGGAATTCATAACTGTAAGAGTTCGAATAAGCTACAGGAATTGACACTTAAGCTATAGTTGTACGAAATCTTTGTAAAGGCTGTAAGAAGTCGGCCAACATGCTTGTGTATTATTTCCTATCTATATAATTAACATTTTACTCCCTTCTTTACTGTTTCTATTCTGTCTTGAGCATTTTATTATCATTCACTAAGTTTATGTATAATCTGCATGTTAATGTTTTCATTATTTTCTACACCTTGTTTGTCACTGTTGTAAGAGGAAAGGCAACAATGATGCCAGTTGTTGGTAATCATAGGCTTGTTCATTCTATAGGAAGAAAGGCCATAGCGTTGTCAACTGTTGGTACTCAAAAGTATGCTCATTCTATTGGAAGAGAGGCCATCATGTGGCATCTTGCTAGGAGAAGCAAGCTACGTGCCACAAGTTAGATTGCTCTCAGAGGAGGAATGGCAAGAAGACTTCTCCAATCCAACAGTGAACATAGAGGCACATGAAAAGGAGGAGCATGTAAGGTAGTCCCTACAATAGTGCCAAGAACTTTTGCCACCACTATAGGTTGAGTGGCCATTGGGAAGCAAAGTGTTGGTGACTTCATCAAGAGCTTCACCCCAGAAGTTGTACAATGAAGAGAAGAGTGTGGAGAGTGAAGAGTTAAGAGGATGATGAGTTCCTTGCTTCTCCAATCCAAGGAGTTGTAGTAGCACGAGGTCAGCCTCACTAAAGAAGCAAGCGATTGTTTAGTGGAAGCAAGAGAAAGCAGAGAAGGATCTCAAGCATGAGATGACATTTCTTTCATTGCAAGTTGGTTGAAGAAAGGCTCACTAGTGGATGAATCGGCTTACCAATGATCAACACTCCTACAACTAGCATATAGGGGTATGCAAGATGGTCATTCAATTGACATGGCCCTAGAGAATTGTTTCCATGCCGGGAAGCAATTGGTCCTAGAAGAAGAAATCAACCACACGATCTCTTGTGGATTTGTTACATGATGGCATGGCTTACTAGGGTCACATTAAAAAAACACAGACCAACATTCGACTTGCCTTCATTGGCTGCCAAGATGGACTGTCTCCAAGTCTGAGAAAGATGGGAATGAATGTTGATTGCAGAGTTCACATCTGGAGATTGCTCATAACTGAGAGTCAGTGAGAAGCAAATTGTTGGTGACTTCATCAAGAGCTTCACCCCAAAAGATGCACAATGAAGAGAAGAGTCTGGAGAGTGAAGAGTTAAGAGGATGATGAGTTCCTTGCTTCTCCAGTCCAAGGAGTTGTAGTAGGACGAGGTCAACCTCACTAAAGAAGCAAGCGATTGTTTAGTGGAAGCAGGAGAGAGCAGAGAAGGATCTCAAGCATGAGATGACATTTCTTTCGTTGCAAGTTGGTTGAAGAAAGGCTCACTAGTGGATGAATCGACTTACCAATGATCAAGACTCCTACAACTAGCATATAGGGGTATGCAAGATGGTCATTCAATTGACATGGCCCTAGAGAATTGTTTCCATGCCGGGAAGCAATTGGTCATAGCAGAAGAAAGCAACCACACGATCTCTTGTGGAATTGTTACATGATGGCATGGCTTGCTAGGGTCACATTACACAGACCAACATTCGACTTGCCTTTGTCGGTTGCCAAGATGGGCTATCTCCAAGTCTGAGAAAGATGGGAATGAATGTTAATTGCAGAGTTCACATCTGGAGATTGCTCATAACCGAGAGTCAGTGAGTCTCCAAGTCTGAGAAAGATGGGAATGAATGTTGATTGCAGAGTTAACATCTGGAGATTGCTCATAACTGAGAGTCAGTGAGAAGACTTCTATGTTGTGGGAACAAGTGAGCCAAGAACCAGAGCCAGAGCCAGAGGCATATCCAGAACTAAAGAGCTAGTAGCCAGAGCTAGAGCTAGAGCCAGAGCCAAAGTTAGTGCTATAGCCAGGAGTTAGAGTCAGAGCCATGTTCCAGAGAAGCAGACATAAGGTACATTGATCCAGATTGGTTTCCTTTAAGCTTTTGGAGACGAAAAGGCCTCTCAATAGGGAGGTGTGATCCGAACCAACAAATGGTTGTAAGACTCAGTACCTACAAGCCAATTCGACAATTTATGAAGGTTAGACAAACTAAGGAGAACGATGCAAGTTTAAATAAGTGAATAAGACAAGAGAAAATTGAGATTTAATTGAAAAAAAAAAAATATAGTAGAGAATAGGCTAAGAATTGGGAAACAAAAGGTTAGCATGTTGGCCTTCCCATAATCCTAACTCTCCCTATTTCCTCATGTAGTTTCATTCTCAAAAGTTCTTCATTTTTGGCCAAGTTGAGGAGGATAGAGAGCCATGAAAGCATTGTAACCAGAGATTGCCGAAATATAATGAGCATCTATTCGAAGTTGGTTTTCCCATTTGAGTTTCTAGGGTGAATAAAGTGTCCATTGTGCCTTGAATTGCTTTGAGATTTCTATGTGATTGCGCTTTGTGTATTCATGTTTTAGTTCTAGTTTTAATTACTACTAGTGAATAGTGGGAGTGAGATGAGAGGGATATATATATATATATATATATATATATATATATATATATATATATATATAACCAAACTTGTGGATTTACTGCATTATTGATTTTCCTCGACTAATAAAGAGTATAATAACTCTATTACTACCACCGTAGGATGTGTTATCACGCAATCTGTACTTGCCCAAAGCCCAAGGCAAGTAAGGGAGATTGGCGTAACTAACAAGATATCCTATCACTGTCACCTTAATAGGAAATCCCCACTTTTAAGGGATAGGCAAGGTCTACCCCAGGGGAGGCATCCTCGATAACCTAGGCAAGGTCTACCCCAGGGGAGGCGTCCTCGATAACCTAAAGGGTTGGAAAATTAGGGTTATGGTCAAGATATATTCCCCCCTCTCACGGGTTACCAAAGTCACCAAGTCTGTGTCTAAAAATTGAGGTTAATGAAGTGCTTGATGTACCTGTCCGGAACAAGACAATATAGCATGCATATACGATAATCCCAAGTACAAATATGATAATAATACCTCAGTAGACAATAGACAATGACAATAAGTGCTAGCTGATATGAAATTGCAGCAGTTAATAAGTTTACAATATCAATTGATAAAATGTAATAGCTGCAACAAATACTCCTCAGAAAAGCTTGAAAAGACAATGAAAGGGTAGCATTAACTATGTAGAATGATAATAACTTGTCACAAGCAATTTCTGAAATGATTAGCTAGCAATTAATGTTGAGTATGCGGAAAATTTGCTGCAATTTAGATGGCTGTAGCAAACATTTATAACAGCAGCAAATAAGTTAGTGATCTAGGCTAAACTAGGGTTAGAGATAGTTAGTAAAAGCTTAGGAGAAAAGTGTTTGAGTGTTTGATCAATCCTTCAACAAGAAAGAAGCAAGAGCTAGTGCCTTTTAGGGCTTATGGAGTCAAACTGGACGGTTTCTTCTACGGCTGCAAATCAATTTATGATAATGCACAAAAGTCTAAGAGGGAAAATGCATAGGAGAAGTAATAACTTAAGTCCCCCTATGAATTGACCTCAAGAGACAAGATGCTAGGGTGTAGGAAATTCTAGGCCCTAGCGTCTTGCTCTCCTTAGGCTTTTTATGGAGTAAAACTTATGCAAAGATAACTAAGTCAAAATCCTTAGAGTGCTAGCAATTTAGGGCTCTAGGGTTTCACTAGTTACTAGATCAATTCAATGAAAAGCTTGGCAAATAGAAAGTAAGAAAGTAGCAATTTAAGTTCCTTACTTCAAGCATTAAGTATACCATGCAATTTCATAATCTTGTATGAGCAAATAAAACCATACAACAAACCATTCAATAGATGACAAAAATGCAGATTTTACTTGCACCAAAAATAATCATGAGAATACCATGCAAGATCACCATAAAACTTCTAAGATTGATCCAAGTTGCAAAAAATAGCCTTATACAAGAGTTCGCCTCACAATTTCAGCCAGTAGCCCTCACTAAGGCGCAAATTTCAGACCTCTCGTCTTGTATGACAAGTTCTCATGTGTAAAATGAGAGTACTTTATGCTTATTTATACAAAACTTTGACCTTTAATTAAATTTAGGTCAAAAATAAGGTCGACCTGGCCAATTTACAATAAAATTCAAATTTGACATAATTAAAAATAATTCTCATCTAAAGACAACTCCAAGGGTGGCGTCATGCCCTTCTAGGGTGACGTTGAGGCCTAAAAGTGGAACGTTGAGCTAAAAATGTGGGGCGCTTGGCCTCCAAAAGCCCCAGATGATGCCCACACGTGCCACCAGGCTCATAAATGTTGAGATTTGTACCTTGGGAGGTGTTTCTCATGTGCTTTTGTCCTCCTTAGCACATGTGGGAAGGTTTAGACACTTTGTACCTAGTACTTTTGTCTATTTGTACTTTGACTTTGGTTAAAGTGCATTTTGGTCACTTTTGGCAAAAATGAACATTAAATCACTTTTTGGTGATTTTGGAGACATGAGTAGACTTAGGGAACTTAACCCAAAAGTGGGTTATGAGTTAGAATTATTTGGTTTGATCTCATCCATTGATTTGGATTGATCTCAACCATTAATTCTTAGGTTT
>ML844012.1:61245-71492 GCA_009831015.1 Picea engelmannii | reverse complement strand
TCCTTTAGAGCTATCACTTGTGACTTGTCTGAAGAAAAGATCAAAAGTAAGAAATACAATACGAAATGAGGTCAACACTCTTCTAGTGTTGTGATCAAACATTCTTCCATGGTAACTTAGAATCAACATAAGGAGTTTCTCCTAGAGGAGATGTTAGTTGTATCTGTTACATTAAGCATTTATCTCAATATGCTCACTTGCTACCAAGTATAATACTTTTCAAAGAATGCTACCTCAATTATAGTGTTTACTTGTAAAGGGGTAGTTATCAAATTTTCATGTGAAACTTTGAATCTTATCAAATTAATTAATCAAACCTAAAACCTGGAGCCTTGTCTTCAAGAATGAGTGTGTTGCTTTTCTTCCAAGTCTCCTTCACTCAAGATGATGAGTGCTTTCTTCAACTTGTATTTTGTACTAGGAAAATATGCTATCTTGAAATAAGGTTGGGTTAGAGAATAAACTCTATGATCTCAACTTTAATCCATCTAATACCTTGACTTTAATTTTGACCATAGGTTAGTATGATGGTCATAGCTTCAACATGCAACCTAGATCAAAATAGTGTCATAACAAATAGATACATATCCAAATAATTAAACTTGGGTTGCATTATTCCTCTGAATGTTTTGGATCTTGAGATCCTTTTGGATCTATGGAAAGAGATCCCTTCTCCTGCAAATACCCTTTAAATATTAACAATTTAAACATATGTGAGTACATACCTCTGATAGCATTTGCAGGTAGTGGCATTGTCTGGTAGCAACGGTAATAATTACCAACCCTTAAGAACTTCAAGGGTGACTACAATTGGTACTACAACTAATACTTCAACTAATACTACAACTATAATTGATACTACAACTGATTCTGAAACTGTAACTGCAACTGCAGCTTAGGTTTTTATGAGGAAACCCTAATTTTTCAAAATTCAAATTTTGAAATTCTGATCCAGGGGCTAGATGCACTGAGCTGAGACAAGTAAGCTAGTACAACCAGATTTATGAAAATCCAAATTTTCCCCCCTCAAACTTGACCAGCGGATTTCTGGACTAGTGCTTCTGGTTATTCTGGTACTTCTGGTACCAGTGAAAACTAGGGTTTCACTTTTCGAGAGTTCTATCCACCGAAAAGGCGTGCTGAAGGTGCCAAAGAGTTCCTTGGGCCAGGGCGCACTTTTCTAGATGACTTTTGGACTGAAATTCCTCTTCAATAAAAAGCCCTAATTTTCTTGTACAACAATAGTGACATTTTTCTTTATCCAGTGAAAGATGCTCTCTTCAGCTTAGCTCTGATACCATGTTAAATTTTAAGCTATTATTAGGTTTCTTTTCAATTTACTAGATAACCATAACATAGATAGGATCACTGAGAGAAACACAATCACAAGATACAAAACATTTGTCCTGGGAAACCCTCATGGGGAAGAAAACCCAACAAAAACTTCCCTAATATAGATAGCCAATACAATGCTAAGACAATAAACCAAACACTAGAGAGTATCCTCTTCCAAGAAATGCACCTCTCTCTCTTCCTTCTTCCGGCAACTGGTAACTGCAACTTCCTTCAATACTTTCGCACTAGATGAGTGAGCTGAGTGAATGAACAAATGAGTGTTTGGCTTCCTTTATTTATACAAATTGGTAAGCGCTAAAAGTAGGTGTCGCTTCACTGGCAGGGTCGACTTGTCTTTCTGGGTGGTTAGAACCACTTTAATTTGCTTGGGGGGCGACTTCTTAATTTGCATATTACAATTAGGTTTTGACCAATCCACAAAAGGGGATTTGGTCATTTACAATGCTCGACTTTATCAATCCACAAAAGGGGATTGATCTAATGAATAATAAATGAATAATAAATAGAATACTCTTTGAAGTTACAATATTTCAACACATTCTCATGATAACAACATTCCTCAGGCATCAAGTATATCTACTACTACTATATCCATAAGAAATGATATATGTTGGTATTCTTTGAGGCTAACTTCCAGGTTTTCTATGATTTCATGGAAAATAATAGGTTTTGAGTTCAGGTCACATAAATTTCTATAAGGACAAGTGATTTCAAGGCTTAGTTGTTCCATGATGGTCATAGGCATAACATTTGTTGCAGCACTAGAATCCAAAATGCAATTGTTTAGATGAATATCATTGATCACCAAAGTGATAAAAAAAAAGGGTTTTTTCTGGAAATTTTCATCCATGGTCCTACTATTAAGGATTATGGGAAGGTCCCCCTGGGGACTACCTAAAGAAGCTTCAAGATGATTCATTTGGTTTCTAAGCCTTTCTTTTATCTTTTGATCAATATTTCTAATTCTTTGAGGATGAAATTATTTTGCATGATTGCTTGGTACTTGATGCATTAGATTCATTATGTTTGCATTGACCATGTCCATGAGTTTTTGGTACGTGGTCTTAAAATATTGAGACGAGAAGTTGTGGACTTTAGGTATTTCATGGGGTTGACCGACAATGTTTTGGAAGTTAAGAGGTTTGTAAAATTGGTTGGCCCATGAAGGAGGCATTTTGACAGGAGGAGGTCACAGAAGAATTCCTTGGAATAGATTCTTTACGATGGGAGGGTTGTGAGGATCTCTTCTTTGATAGGTAAGCAAGGGCTTAGGATTAGGTGGAGGTAGTGGAAAATGATTTTTATCAGTTGGGTTCTTAGAAGGTGGAGTCACCAGGTAAGTTTTTCAAGCTAACCAAAAGGGGAAGGGTTAAAGGGCAAGACCCTCAAGTGGAGTCGGTAGGAAAACCAAGGCTCTCAAGGAAGATGGCTTGCCAAAGGAGGGTTTGTCATATGGGCTCGAGAAAGATTCTAAATATTCCCCGGAAATAGCGCCATAAAATGTTATCACACAGATTGTAGGTTTCTCTAGAGCCTTATGCAATTGCAACCAATGGACAACACACCAAGACAAGACCCATTATCACCTCAGGAAAAGTCTTAGCTAATCCCGAGGGAAAGACAATAGAAAAGTCTATAAAGGCCCTGGGAGGTCATGATACAAGGTCAAGTATGGTCTGAAGGATATGAATCGATGAGGTAAATGTGAAGGTAAGGGTAAAGGGGAAATCACCTACAACACAATGTCAGTTATACCAAGTATATATGGAAGCCATGACCAATATGTTAACCACACCACTGATCACTAATATGAATGTAAGAGTCTTGAGTAACAAGTGACCAAAATTTTGTATTAGAGAAATGTCAGAGTTGGCCGAATAAAGGCATGTACCCAATAGGCTTAGACAAAGAGGGTCCTCACATAAGTGATAGTTTGTTGTATTCCTAAAATATACATGAGGGCTTCTCAAGCCACCTCGGTATGAGAGAGTAATCTTTTCGAATGTTGTTTTTGATGCACTACAACAACAAGAAGGCCAATAGGTTTTCTCAGTTGTTTCAAGGATTCTAGGTGGTCTCCAAGATAGGAGCACAATCAGTATTAGTGTTGTCTAATGCGCAATTTTTCGACAAGAGCCTCTTTATATAACTCTAATTACGTCGAAGCAATCATAGTCTTCTAATATACATCGAGGCACATGAGAGAACTACAAGCCCTCGGGATGCAGCGTTGGAAAAGTAATAACAACTCCTATGTTTATAGACACCCGAAAACATCTATTCTAAGACCCCCTCGAAAATAAATCCCTCTTAGATTATTGTTCAATTAAGCACTTATATAGAATTGCAAAGAAAAGAAAGGTAAATCACTTTAATGAAAATCCCAAATGCAACAAGTGACTCAAACAGTGATAGAAATTACTGGCAATTCACTTGAATATATCTCTTCCTAAAGAAACGTAACTTTTAGCAATTGAAATAGAAATATTTGAAGGCTATCTTAACCAAGGAATGATTTCTTAAAAATGATAAATCACTTAAAAATGAATGAGATATATTCTGGTACTCAACCACCACAAAACGTTTTCAACAAGCTAGTTCCAATTCCACAATTTTCCACAAAAGACACTTAGCAATGAACCATATACTTGTTTGAAGCATACATAAGATTTATGGGTAATTATATAAGACTGAAATAGACACTTAATATTTCTCAAATTTAGCCAACAAGTTTAGATTTCTTTTTCCACAAAACTTGAGATAAAGTTGCAATTTAAACCCAATACTTAAGAGGTGGTTTTAGGATATTTTTTAGTCACATTCTAACAATCAACCAGATCTGAGATATTATTTGCAGCAGTGATTTAGCAGAGATATCAGATCATAAATGTCAAGATAATACTCCCAAAACAAGCCCAAGACATTCAAAATAAAACCCCCCAAGTAATCGACAAATTTTTCAATGAGTGAGGTATGATCTTAGAAGGTTTTGGAGCTCTTTAAGAGTTATAACCAGATCTGAAATATAAATTTGAAGCAGAGAAAACAGCTTTAAAACCACTTCAAAGTCCACTAGAAAGATTTTATAAACTATCTAGAACACCCTAGGATTACTACCCAAATGTTAGAAACAGGAACTAGCTAAAACTAGGCCCTAAAAGTTAACCAAATGCAAGTTGTCCTAACTGTTAATTTTCTGCATAAAAAGCACTAATGGCCGTAGATTTTAACCATATCCCTAAAAAAATTTAATCATCCAAAATGAAAACTAAATATCTAGAATATTATATCTAAGCATGACCTACAAAACCCATATGATATTTTCCTAAAACTAATTGGAAAAATGCTAAAACTAGAAATCTAGGGTTAAAAAAATGAAAGAGGAAAAAGTGAGAATGAGGGTTTAGAAAATGGGGAGGCTAGAGGCCCCCAAAAAATATCCCCAAGGGAAAGGTGGCTCGTCCTAAGGGTGTGAATGTAATCGTAGAATCAAAAATCCAATTCAATATTTTTCCATGTCTCCCAATGCAAGTGTTTTACTCTCTCCAATGTAGATCATTGCCTTATTCTCTTGGAAAATGGAGTCAAAAAGACATGGAGAATAAGTAGAAGATGTTGAAGTGAATATCCCTTGAAGGTTGTAGCTTGTCACTATCCTACAAGAGGGTTATAAGCAAAGTCTTCTAGCTCACAAGAGGTCTTCAAAATAGTGTATATAACCTGCAAAAGGGGTGTTAGTTTTACCTAGTCCCTAGTACAAGAAAACATCCAAGAAACAACTCTCAAGAGGTGTAGTTTATTAGCTAGCTCTTGAAAAATATTTCCTTTAGGTCCAAAATCATTCAATGAACACTTAGAAGCAATATAAAGTAGATCTCACCAAAAATTTACTTGAAGTAGATAGCATGAGCATTCAAAAGAAATATCCACCACACGAATATCTCCAAGCATCCACCACAAAACCCTCCAAGCAAAACACATCACATCAAGACACCTAGAGAAGAGCCATAGTGCACCATTGGAAAAATAGCATGATAGTGTTGAGGAGCATTACCCAAAAAACGTCTCTGGATGAAACCTCAAGTGATGGATTTATAATGCTCCACTCACTTGGATTTGTCCACAAAATAACCAATTCTAGGGTTATCTCCTAAAATATTGAACTTTTTCCCACTTATTAATCTCTTCTAGAGATTTCCTAAACAAAATAATAATAAAATCCCTTACTAAATATTTATCCACCTATGGATTATCCACAATAAATATTCCAATTTAAATAAAAGTCCCACTATAATTAATTTATCAATTTACCCCCTTTCAAAAATGATTTTGACTTCTTTGACCATGTGATTTGGTTTAAAGGGGATTTTATAATAAAAACAATGTCGAAAATAATTTCCACAAGGCATATTTGACCAAGAAAAAGGCCCAATGATTTCTCCTTGAAGCATGCAATCATCCTCTTACCAACGAAAAAGTCCATCAATCCATTAAAATCCTCCATGAAGCTAAAGATTATCCTCCCCAAGTCCCTCGATCTAGGAAAATATTCATTTGGTCATGTGTAGTGACCCTCCCAAGGCTATTGAATAGTCAAATAATTAATTTTCTTCCTCGATTAAGTGCATCGAACCTCGTTCTAGTGGAAAAATAAGTCCCAAGGCCAAATCGAACTTGGTGATGTGCAAAATAATCCACCAGAAGATGACAAGTGGCATTAAATTCCTTCCAAAAGACTTCCAAGTGGATTGTATATCATAAAATGCTTGAATAAATCATCACCCAACTTTCTAAGGCCCAAATTCATCCAACGATCCACAAAAACTGGCCAAATAGGGGTGATGTCACCCTAGAGCATGCAATGACTTGCCTTGAAATTCATCTGACTGAGCTGGGAACTGGCTCAAATCACTCAAAAATGGTGATGATGTGGCTTGTGAAATATCTCGGGAATTCATCAAGTGCAAATGTGTCAACCAACTGAAGGATAGCTAACCCTAGTGATGCCCAACAACAACTAGAATAATAATAACACCTTTTAAAAATCCCAGAATGTCTAAATGGCATGACTCTTGGCAAGAAATTGCAAGACAAATTAATAAATGTGTGTCTACAAGGAAAGAAGTCACATCAGTATGATAAGATAATCGACATAATACCAAATTCATCTAAACTAGACCATTAAGCCCCATATTCATATTTCGTCACAAGCTAAAGAAGGTTATACAACTTACTAAGTCAAGGTATGAAATACTATCAGAGACCCAGAGAGACTAGACTAACACCTAAGTATTAAAAATATTTCCCAAAGATTGTCTCTTCACTGTCATGTAATGATTATGACATGGTTATGGGGTTAGACTTCAAGGTTAGACAATTGACATATAAGGGACCATAGTATCTCATTCATGGGTGCCTTTGATGAGGGTAGACCACACACTTGGTTCTTGTTATTTGCGAGGTGATACCTTCCAAGACCTTTATTTGCCTTTTTCCACATCCAACCATAGGAGATACCCCTGAGAATATGTAGTGCTCTGGTGATATTCCTTATGATTGTCGGCCTTTTATTTTTTCCTTTTTTCTTTTCTTTCTTTGGATAATTCATTTTTTCCCTCTCGTGTTGAAAAACACCTGCTTAAATTCTTTAAACACCCTAGAGACTATGTAACACCCTGGCGATGTATCCGTAAGTTCTATGGGATTGGGTGAGCCTTTGAGCAGGTAACCAATGCAAGATTTTGCTAGTCTCCCTCTGAGCCTAAAATCTCCTTCTTCCCATAGAATGAGGAACGATCCCTTCTTGGGTCACTTTATATAACCTAAAGAAATGGATATGACAGGGAATGATGAGATGGAAAGTGGTAAGTATGATCGGGAATGGTACTATGACAAATTCAAAAAAAAACCCAACATTGCTCCATTTTCCCCAAGAGTAACCTAATCCCCCAAGAACCTAAGATAACAAGTCAAGTTATGATAGAGGAAGAAGTATAACCAACGAGCTAACAACTAGTAGTTAGAAAGGACTCTATGGGACAAGCTTAAATGCCTTAGATATTTAATTGATACTCACCATGATGAAGAACTTACCAACTTGCAGCATGCTTCTCAAGGATGTCTGACATGCCCATCAAATTCCATGGTTTTCATATGTTGCTCATGCCGCTGAGTGATGCTTACACTATGAAGGAGGATTAGGTGTTCAAATTTGCACGTACATGCACATCTTCCGGCTTTCTATGTCTTCAGGCTAGGCACCTCTAGATGTTCTTTCTGAAATAGTTATCCACTAGTGGGTGGATAACAGGCCTCACCGACACCATAACTACATAATATTTCATCTTGGGGAACATAGTGTAAGTTAATCCTGTATTAAATGTCTATGCATAATAACATGAAAAAATATCAATTGTAAGTGTAGTGAATCTTTTGTGTAATGGTTCAAATCTCATAATAAAATTGGGAACAATAGTTTTTTTGGATGGAGAGAAATGGTTGAGGTTTTACCTTTGATACGTGACTAGACTATATGGCAAGTGGGTAACAGAAACAACATAAGAATTGGTGAGGACCCATGGGTGAACTTGAGATTAGGTTTTAAAACATTTAAGGAGTTGATCATCGATTCACATGATCAAGGTCTCTTCTATTTATGGGATTCTAAAGTGGATTGTGGCGATTACATATGAAGAAGCACATGAAATTTGATTGTCTTTATGGAGCTTGAGGGGAATCAAGCAGAGGAATGGAGTACATTCATTGATCTACTAAAATCAAATTTTATTCATCTTCAAGAAGAGGAATATGATTCCATTGTTTGGTTGAGGAATGAGAAATCTAGAAACTTCACAGGAAAGTTGGGTTCCCTAACTCATGAAGAGGTTTCTTTCGAGGGGGAGAGGAAGTGGTGGTGGTATTTTGTGTGGAGGGTTCATGCGTCATTAAAAATGAAGATTTTGTTATAGTTGGATATTGAAAATGGGATGTTAACATGGGACAATGGGTCAAAAAGAGGGTGGAAAGGTCCAAATAGATGTGTTATGTGTAAGGTTGATTTGAAAACAATGCAATGCCTTTTTATTTCATGTAAATATTCCAATAGATAATGTTAGAGGTTTCAATGCTAGTTAAATTTCATGGGTCAGCTCTGGCTAAAAATCTTCTTGACTAGCTTGATCCTGGAAAGAGGATCTAGGCACAAAAGGTTTTCTTTCCCTTCCCTTTTTTGATCTATTTCTTGTGGTGGGTGCGCCATGTATGCATCTTTCAAGACACATTTATCATGTTGATAACTAATGTTTCTCTAGTTGTCAAATTAACTCAAGAATTTGGGTGTGAGGCTAAAGTTCCAAAACCAAAGATGCTCATTGTGTCATCCTTAGACAAAAGAATGTCATGGGGATATTTTGATAGTGACAGTCAGGGGTACCCTTTGAGTTGCAAGGTTGGTGTTGTTCTTTATATTACTAAGTCTCACTTTTTCAAAATCCATTACTCCCTAGGAAGATGAACAAACACAAAAGAGGATCTTTCATATTTGTGGGATTTACTATTCATGGTTGCCTCCTTAACTTTGCACAAAATTAAAATTATGGGTGACTCCAAGACTGTAATTGAGTGGGTTAAAGGACAAAATCATATGCAGGTGCTCAGACTCAAGACATTGATGTCCCATATTCGTTCTTTCTTTTCATCCTTGGAATGGTTCTCTGCCAATCATATTCCTAGGGAACTAAACGCAATGGTCGATGAAATTTCTAAGGAGGCTCTCTCTTTGGAGGCGAGAGCTTTAATTTCTTAGGAATTTTTTGAGGGGCATTTTTGTGAGGAAATGAATTTTCGACTATAGCCATTTTTCTAAAAATTTAGTTGGGTTCTTTTTTGTTGAATTGGTAAAAGAATCTTGTGCAATGTTTTCACTAGAAAATTTGGGTCATTTTGCGATGGCTATTTCGATGCTCTTGCGACGTTATGTCATGGATATTGCGACAAATCTTGAGTCTCTCAAACATCGTATCATACAATGTGGCAATTTCGACGAACTTGAATTATCGTTGCAAGCGTGACGACTGCAGGGAACTTCTCACAATTGCTTAAAAAAAATAAATATCATTGTCAATAAGACGATATAGGCAAACTAAGTGAAACCAACTGTTCGTCTCAATTGCGATGACACTTTTTCGTGGTCTATATAGAAAATTCGTCGTAGGATTTTTTTATTGTCGTCGCAATGGTGACGACATCTTTTCTTGATTTATATAGCAAATTTTTCGAAGGAATTTTTATTGTCGTCGAAATTGCGATGAAAAATTTTCTTGTTTTATATAACAAATTCATCGCAGGATTATTATTGTCGTCGCAATTGTGACAATAACTTTTTTTTTTATATATATGGAAAATTCATCGCAGGAATTTTTATTGTCATCGAAATTCGTCGCAGGATTATTATTGTCGTCGCAATGGAGATGACAATTTTTCTTGATTTATATTGCAAATTTGTCGCATGAATTTTTATTGTTGTCAAAATTGGGATGACAGTTTTTCTTGATTTATTAACATGCATTTTCTATAAGATCCTAAAATATTCATGCTCAAGTACCAAAGGGAAATAAATGTACACTTCATGAATGCTACATTAACATGCATTTTCTATAAGATCCTAAAATATTCATCCTCCAGTACCAAAGGGAAATAAGTACCAAAGGGAAATAAATGTAATGAATGTTCACTAAACTACTTCTCTCAACAAAGAACTACGATAATCCTCCAAAGAAACCATATTTACATATGCATTCAATATGTTGATTAAGTTGATTCCATAAAATTGGTAGCAAGTAGCATTAACATGGAGCTTTCCTATTTCTCATTGCATTGACTACACTTTAGGG
>ML844012.1:47108-58784 GCA_009831015.1 Picea engelmannii | reverse complement strand
ATCCGAGTCCAAGTTTCCAAATCTCAAAGCATAAACCCTAAGATGATTGAATATAGTATAAGTATATAGAAAATTCTAAGTGTTGACATAACCTAAGTTAACCTCGAGATAAGGTAAACAATGTAAGTGTCCTTGAGGAAAGACTAAGGAGTATAGCTTGCGTAAGAATAATTTGAGTCATGTATTAAATCAACAAAAATACATGTATTAAATCAGAAAATCTAAAATTGTCCATAATTTTATGCTAAAACAGGGTATTTTCTACTGAAGTGGCCTTGTTTGACCAACGTTGACCAGACACCTAGAAAGATCAGATCTCGAACCTAATAGATATTCATCCATCCTTGTACATAAAGGATCATGACACATGTCTCTTATTTCTCCCAGCTATCCTGGAAGTATACGAACCTTGGAGCAATTACGGGATTTTGTCAAATCCTGTAATTTCTGATAAATTTTTAATTTTAATGCTGAAAATTCAAAAATTCAATTCTTAAGCTAAGGAATGATAAATGTACCTTGCATAGGTTGTTTTATGGAAAATGTGCATATGAATCTATGTCTAGGCCTAGAGGGAACTTCCTTCTAACACTATTAAGGTTAGATAAATTGGGACATTATTTATGTTGGCCAAATTTATATTGGTTGCTTTCTTGGGAGGATGCCCTACATTGGAAAATAGGAATTGAAATTCTAGAGGAGGGAATTGAGCCCTAGACAACATAGGGTAGCTTGGATTCTTTCATGGAGGCATGTATTTGACTTGGGGATTCCTTGGTTGCGATAGTGTTCATGTAATTGGAGTGGAACCAATGGAGCATGTGGCTTAGTAAGTGGAGTGGAACCAATGATACATGTAGCTTAGGAGGACTGATGGAGTCCTTGGATGCTTGATAACCATTGCATAAGCCCATATCTCTTCAATTATTTTTCCATCAAAATCAACCCACAAAAAATTGGAATTGCTTCTTCATACTCCAGAGATCATCATGGGGAAATGAAAGGAGGGAAAAAAGGCCCACCATTGGTATGTGAGTAACTTGGTAAAACATATGGGGTGGTTGGGACTTGGTGTTTTTAACAACAACCAAGAAAAAGATTATGCACTTTGGAAAGGATTCAAAATTTCTAAAGGTTCATGTGCTTAATTGTTGGTTGTAGTGAGAGATTTGAATACAATCATTAACCATATGGAATTCATTGTGCACTAAAATAGTCTCATTCAACTTCAAGGTTGTTTTCTTGTTAAGTTGACAAAACAAGAATTGTTTGGTCTAGAGGCAAGCAAATACCAGATGGTAGAGTATAGGATATATGTTAATGGAAGGAAACTAACTGAGCGAGACCAATTTTCAAGATGGTTTGCTAGCAATGACATATGCAAGTTATGTTTTATTTGTTTCAATATTTTAAATTCACCTAGTTATTTCTAGACCTAAAGTGTTATTAAATACTCCATAAATAAATGTGGGTCTATTCCAAAGGCCTTGAAATCTACAAAACATAAAGTATCGAATCCATATGTATGTTGAAACTTAAAATTGTATTAAATTCAATTAAGAGACGTGTCAATCCCATGGAGAAAACCATGCCAAATCCTAAAACATGATATGTGAAGGATGATCAAATCAACTGGCACAAAATTTATATGAAATCCATTTAAACTTCACTTCAAATGTAGAAGTCAACACTTAGATATATTTTGATGAAAAAGAGAATGACATATATTTTTAATTCATATGTGCAAGAATGTCATGTGTCATCTCCTGAAGGTATCACTTGTCTCCTTAACTCTAAATTGATGACATCATCAATGATATGTGGCAACCTATGATTACTCCATGACTCAACAAGATGACTTGATAACATCACCATGATGACGTGGATATATATGAACCTGTTGTGCATTACTCTCTAATAATTGCATGTTTCTAACTAATTTATACAATGTTGATTTCACTATACTATATGGTAGGATCTACTAATCCTACCATGAGTTATATAATGTCAATAGAAGAGGTGCTCTCATGAGGTGTATTATGAAAAAATACCCTTTTAGTACAACTATTGTTATGTTGTTCATCACACTTTTTTTTTTTTTTGTAAATGAGCGTGTGAATCTATATTACGTTATAATTTTATAGTACAAAACTGATGCTTGGAATCCTAGGATCTTCTTGAACGGAAACTAGATCCAGGGTCCCTGGAATGCAGTATTTGAAAATAAACAAGAAGTGCCCGGGTCGCCACCACGGGAAACCAACCCAAGCTACCATAATCTAGTCTTAAAAACTTCATCAAAAGAAAACAAAAAGTCTAAACATAGTGGAATTAGCTCCTACTCTGAGAGACATGATCTGGGCTAGTCTAGATTGATGGGGTTCTCTTCATCCCCTTCCTATTGTGTTGTGTCCTCCTCCATCTGTTCCACCAGACGTAGCTTTATGATGCATGTTGGGGTTCCATTTCTATCGGCTGGAGTGATATCTATATGGTGGACATAGCGTAGATAGATATGAAATTGCCATGCCATCTACTCTAGTTTCTCCTATTTTCTTTTTTGGTCCTCCACCAACCTTTTTACCCCCACCTTCAAGTTACTGAGGAGGTTGAGAATTCCTATGCACTCTTTCTTCTACTCTTTGGTTTTTGTCCTGTTAGTCTCCCCCCGGTTCGCACACATATTTCCTATCAGCATTTTGGTTCTCCAAGCTTCCTCCATCGTCCTGTGGTAGAGGGATAATCTCGGTTGTGTGGCTCTAGGGTCCCGTATCCCCCCTGCTTCCTGGGTTAGTGTTGACCAATATTTTCCCATGCGAGCGTTGTTGATTTATCCCTCCCATATTTTAATGATCTTCTTCCCCTTGGTGTCTATCTTCGTGTGGAAGGTTCTCTTTGCTTCCTTGGCCGCCTGTTCGATTCTTGTCTTCCGCTTAGCGCTCTGTGGAGGTTCCTTCCCCTGGGGGCCTATTTTGTTGTTGGTTTTCTTCATGCATACCATCTTCACTTGCAGGTGGTGGTTCTTATGTTGGGTTCTTTCCCTGTTCCATTTCACCCTCTTTTGGTAAGTAAGGTGGCCCCTATAATTGTGATGCCTCGTTCTGTGGTAAATTTTGGTGTCCCTGCCTTTATGGAGCCAACCCGACTATGGTCATGTCCTTGCAATCATGGCCTACTCTTCAAGGTGGTCCTGCCCATCAGTATCCTCTGTTCTAGAGTGTGTGCGCTTGATGATCTTGTCGTTATCCCTGTGCCAATGCTTTGCCCTGCTCGTTGTATGCCATCCCTTTCCTCGTCCCATCTCTATACTTAGGTGAGGTGTGCTCCTACTTGGCCCTAGTGTAACCTATCGTCCTTCTTCCTTTGCCACCTACGAGTTATCTCTTCTGCTTTCCAATGGGTAGCTTATGTACTTCTTTTTATTGATGGGACTGTGGTGTCGTACCTTTGCCTGATGTGTGATCTGCGTCTGCATTTATAACCTTATTTGATTGGTGGGCCATCAGATCATGTCTGGGACCTATGTGTCCTTCAGTGTTTGTTGCGCCTCCATTATTTCCATAATATTTTGTACTACTCTTGTTTTCCTAGTCGTATTCCGCAAGCTGGGTGCAGTCTACCTGGAATTGACCTTGCAGGATGTTGTGCCAGATTGTGTCCAATTCTGGACCTTTGTTCTCAACCCTCTCGTTTGCTGACCTCCTCACCCAACATAACTCCACAGTGATCCTTGTCTGCAAGTGCTCTTGGATTTTTTTCAGTAGGTAGGATAATTTCCAGTGCCTTTGGATTTTACCTATTCTGGTACCATTTTGGAGTTTTCTCACTGTGTTGATGACTAGCGCGGAGTCTCCTTCCACTATGGCATTCGTCATCCCCTCCTGGCTGAGAATCTCCAGGCCTGTCTCCAAGGCTTCAAATTCTATGGTGTTATTGGTTGAGTTTCCCAGGCTTCCGGCGTACAGTCATATGATGTTCCCTTTACTATCCTTGATTACCCCTCCCAAACCTATTCTTCCTAGGTTTCCTTTCACCGCCTCGTCAAAATTCAACTTGAGGGAGCCTGAAGGTGGCGGTTTCCAGTTGCGCTCACCTACTTGGAGTTGCGGCTGTTGTCTATTTGGATTGGGGTTGCACCCACCTGCTAGTTGGAAAACCTCTAGGACTCGGGAGTCTTGATCCATGGGTTGTGCTCTAACCTCCTGGAAGTTGCATCTCATCACCGTCTCACGTATCATGGAGATTATTGTTTCCTTGATATTCCCTTCTAGCCATATTTGGTTTCTAAAAATGCATCGGTTCCTTTCCATCCATATTGACCATATGATCATTCCTGGGGTGAGGGTCCAATAGAGGTTCACCTCTTCTTGGTCGTTGTAGTTTTCTCTCCAGAGCTTGATTGTTGCAGAAATGTTACCACGGATCCTATCGGACTTGTAGAAGATACTTGTTGCCCAGTCCCACAGTTCCGCAATGTAGGCACATTTGTCAAGGATATGGTTGGTTATTTCTTTCTGAGTTTGACAAAGATGACATCTTGATGGACCGGTGAAGCCTCTTTTCCTTAGGTTATCCCAAGTTTGGATGCGATTGTGTAATATTAGCCACTGGAATATCTTAATCTTTGGCCATTGGGGGTTGTTCCAAATCTTATCCCAGTGTTGCGCCAGGTCGTCTTGGTATGGGTCCTCCATATAGTGCCGGACTTTTTTTAGGTTGAAATCCCCTTTGTCTTTTTTGCCCCACCTCAACTAGTCCTCTCCTTCCGTGACTGTTATTTTTTGTCTGCCCACTTCCTCCTCCACCTCTTCTATTGTTGTTGTGGGTATCTCATTGTTTTGAGGATTAATCTTGTCCCAAATTCTCCATTTGTTGCAGTATGTTCCCTACTGCCAGTATTGGTAGACGTTGAGTTTTCCTTATGTGATGAGGTCCTATTGGAGTATCCCTTTGTCCGGGTTTTCCATCTTTGGTTCCTTCTGCCAAGCATCCTCCCATAATTTGGTTGTTCTGTCATTCCTGATTTCCCCAAAAATGTGTGTTTGAATCCATGCTTTGTTGCACCAGTCTAGGTTCCAAATGGTTGAGCCTTCCTTGGTTCCTCCAAAGCGGATTTTGTCCTGGTCGCAGGTGTCTGGTGCGTACTTTTCCTTCCATAGGTTTACCCAAGGTGTTGCAATTTCTTTGACCCACTGCCACCAGAGTTTCTCCCCATATGCATTGTTGGTCATTTGTGGATCTTGCAGCCCCAAGCCCCCATTGCTTTTTGGCCTGTAGACTTTCTCCCAGGCCACTAGGGCCCATTTTTTCTTTGTTTCATCACCTCGCCACAGAAAGTCCCTCTAGATGGCTCTGATTTTCTGTAGGATCCCCTATGGAGTGGGGAAGACTGACATCATAAAGGTTGGGATGGCGTGTAAAACAGTCTTGGTTAGAAATAATCTTCCAGCTAGGTTGAGGGACCTATACGTCCAGTTTTTTACCCGCTCTTGTAGCCTGTTTATTACTCCTTCCCAAGTTGACAACTTATAAACTTTGTCTGTCAAAGGAATCCCCAAATACTTGGTTGGAAGTTTTTTTCGTTCAAAACCTAGAATGTTGGTCAAATTCCTTTAGATAGATGGATTGGTATTAAAGAAAAAGATCATCGACTTGGAGTGGTTGATCTCAATGCCTGAGGCTTCCCCAAAATATTCTAGGATGCATTTGTAGGCTTTGGCTTCCTTGACCATGGGTATGTCGTGGAGTAGTGTATCATCCACAAAATGTTGGTGGGTTGAAGTAGGGCAGTTTTTGTAAGGTTTGAGCACTGTTATTTCCCCATTTGTTGTTGTGTTCTTTATGCTTCAACTGAGGCCTTCCATCATCAGAATGAACAGGAAAGGAGACAACAGGTCTCCTTGTTTGATCCCTCTCATGGGCCAGAAAGGTTTGGATGGGGCTCCATTGATTAGTAGCGAGTAGCTTGTTGTGGATACTAAACTGACAATCCATCTGATCCAGTGCTGGGTAAAACCAAAGGCTTCCAAGGTCTTGATCATATAATGCCAGCTGATTTTGTCATAAGATTTTTCTAGGTCCAATTGTATTAATATTCCCCCCCTCTTCTAAAGTTTTAAGGTGTGAATGATCTCATGGGCCTGGATGATGTTGTCCATTATTTGTCTACCTTCCATGAAGCATGCCTATTCTTGTGAGATCAATGAAGGTAGGAGGGGTTTCAATCTATTTTCTATGACTTTGGAGATGATCTTGTATATCAAATTACAAAGTGCTATGGGTTTGTACCGGTCCGGGGTTTTTGCTTCATTTTCTTTGGGGATTAGGGTGATCATGGTTGCGTTTAGTGCTTTAAGGATGGAGGCAGACCTTCTAGAGTCCTCTACTACCTTATAGATGTCGTGTTTGACAATTTCCCAGTAGGCTTTGAAGAATTCCATAGTCAAGCCATCTGGACCTGGTGCTTTCCCACTGGGCATTTCTTGGAGAGATTGGTCCACCTCTTCTGTGGCGATAGGTTTGTTCAGGAAGATGTTTTGTTCCTTTGTAACCAAGCATGGAATATGATGGGTTATCCTCTAAATGGCCTCCAATCTATCTTGATGCGGTTCTCGGGCTATCCCGTGAAAATGTCTAACCATAGCACTTTCGATCTCCTGATGGGACTCGCGCTCGATTCCATCCCGGTCCTTGATCTTCAGGATTTTTTTATGGGCTCTTATGGCCATGGTTGTTCTATGGAAGAACTTGGTGTTCAAATCTCCTTCCTTTAGCCATCGGATGTGGGACTTCTGACACTAGAGTGTTTCCTCTTGCTGGCATCGCGCCTCCCACTCTTGGGTCATTTGGAGCTCTTCCCTTTTTCGGTCCTCTGTATAGCCTTCCCGCATGCAATTTTCTTGGAGTTTTTTCATTTTTTCTTCGATGTCATTTTTCTTTGTGTTTATATTCCCGAATATCTCCCTATTCCATTCCTTAAGTTTATTTTTGATGCATTTAAGTTTCTTGCGTAGTTTGAACATCCTAGTCCCTTGCTCCAGTTTCTCCTCCCGCCACCACTGTTTGATTTTTTCCTTGAAAGTCAGGTGATCAATCCAGAATTTCTCGAATCTGAAGGGTCTATTCTTAGGTGATGTTTGGAAGCCAGCTTCCAGTTGCACTGGCCAGTGATCAGAACCACCCCAGGGTATGATGTTGCAATCTAAGGTTAGCCCTTGCAAAATGATTGACTCCAATATAAGGAATCGGTCAAGTCTTGTAGCTACCTGAAACTAGTTCATATGTTTGTTGTTCTAGGTGAACTGGCCATTTTTAGTTTGGAGATCTACCATCTCCGCTCTATCTATAAAATTTGAAAACTCCTCTGCCTCTCGATCTAGTCTTCTTGTACCACCTTTTTTTTCCGCAAGGGAGGTAATAATGTTGAAGTCCCCTACCAGGATCCAGTGGAGGTTGGTGGATTGGCATTTTATATCTTCTATGTCTCAGATCATTCCTTTCTTTTCCTCTAGCCCATGGGGTCCATACACATTTGTGCAGAGAATCTCCTTAGTGTTTCCTATGATTTGCATGCACACCGTTAGGGTGTACCTGGTTGCTTCAACTGCTATTAAATTTAGGATTTGTGGGTTCCAAAATGTTAGTATGCCGCCTAACCTTTGGTGGTATTTGATGGCTACCATCTTGTAATTGCACCAGTGTTGTTTACTGATTGCCTCCATTCTGTCTGTAGTACATTTTGTCTCTTGAATAAAACTGAGATCTGGTTGCTCCTGTTTTAGTTTATTTCTAAGGATTCTTTGTTTTCTTGGGCTATTTAGGCCTCTTATATTCCAAGTTATGACCTTCATTTAACCATGTGGGGGATATTGGGGAAAGAGTTTCTTGATCTTCCCCGAGTTGATCAGTAGCGCTCCTAGCTCCTGTAGTGCTACGTTGTTTGATTTCTTTCCTTTTTTCCTCCTTGTCTGTTTGGGTGATAGTTGTGATTGTCCCATGCCGACTTTCACTCCTAGGTGTCCTATCTCCCAGTGTGTGCATTTTTGTCCTCTAGCTTTGGCTTCCTCCCATAGGAGGAACAAGTATTGGATGCGGTCGAGTTTCTATGTTGGTATGTTGTCGACTCCCTACCTTTTCCATTGTTCTAAAATGTGCAGAAGGTCTATGCCTTCCCTTTCCACCAAGTCTCTGAGATCAGGGTCTTATGTACCTAATTCGCTCGGGGTAATTTCTGCATCCCCCTCTGCGTCTTGCATGGTGATGTTGTCGTCTTTTGTTTCTCCATCCATTAGGGTTGCACAGCTCCCCTGAACAGTTGTATTGTTTGGTTGTTGGGTGGACTCTTTTGTTGCTTGGTCTTTGACTTCTGGAAATTTTTCTGAGTCCTTGTCTTCTATTGTCCCTTTGTTTGTTTGGTCCCTTCCTTCTATTGTAGTCCAGGTCTCCTGGGTATTTTCTGTCGAGGTTTTTTTTTTCTTTTTATTAGCTTTGTTCCTGGGGTTCGGGGTTATAAACCCTTCCTCGTCTTGCTGTGATTTGGGATTTGTTGCTTCCTACTTTTTGTTTAGAGGGCACTCTTTGATCAAGTGTCCATGTTCATGGAATCTTCTGCATCTAAAGGATATATGTTCATAATATATGTTTTGGATCCATTCCTCATCCCTGAATTCCAGACTTATGGCTTCTGGGAGTGCTCCAGAAACGTCCATCTCTATGCAAATTCTTTCATATGATGTGTATCTTCCTTTTAGGGTGGCTTTTGAGGTCTTCACATATTTCCCCAGTTTGTTCCCTATTGCTTCAAAGGTAGAGGGAAACTAGTAGTCTAGTAGTAGGGAATAAAATCTCAGCCAGACTGGTACCTTTTTGAATGTTTCTTTCTCCGGGGAAACATTTTCTTTCCAGGGTTGCATGTAGAGCCTCGCTGAGACGTGGAAGTATGGACCTCCCTTGAAGACTCTTCCCCTATCCTCCAGGTTTATAAAGACTGTTGTGAAGAAACCATTAGAGCCAAGGTGGAGCTCCACTTCTCCATTTGGCTTCCAGTGATATTTAATCCAGTTGTGTAGATTTCGTTCTGTGGGCCATAACCCCATGAATTTTCATATGAGCACTTGCATCTTCATCTGGTCCATGTAGAGTTGCGTTTGTGGGTCCTCCAGTACCACCTTGGGTATCATTGTTGTTTTTGTATTGCAGGGGTTGTGCCCCTTTGTTCTATTAGCCTTTGCGGTCTCTTGTGCCTCTTTCTGGTTTTCCTTAGCGACTTCCTCCCTAGTCTCATTTTTGTCCCGACTTCTCTCTTGATGCTTCCCTGGGTCTGATCCCGAGGTTCATGTCGCTGGTGCCTTCAAAAATCTGATGCTTGTACCTTTTCCTCTATCCACCACTACCTATTTGTATGAGGGGGTTCCCTTTTCCGCCCCCCGCCCCCCTACTGCTCATGAGGTTCTTTTTTGTGGCCTTGACTGTCAAACCCTAGCTCGTCGCGACTGTCAAACCCTAGTTGACTATTCTTTCATTTCCATCACACTTTTAGTAAAACTATTGTCATGTTGTTCATCATACTTTATGTGAGTTAACAATTGTTGACAATCCAAGTCCAAGTTTCCAAATCTAAAAGCATAAACCCTAAGATGATTGAATATAGTATAAGTATATAGAAAATTCTAGGTGTTGACATAACCTAAGTTAACCTCGAGATAAGGTAAACATTGTAAGTTTCCTTCAGGAAAGATTGAGGAGTATAGCTTGAGTAAGAATAATTTGAGTCATGTATTAAATCAACAAAAATACATGTATTAAATCAGAAAATCTAAAACTGTCCATAATTTTTTGCTAAAACGGGGTATTTTCTACTAAAGTGGCCCTGTTTGACCAGCGTTGACCAGACACCTAGAAATATTAGATCTTGAACCTGATAGATATTCATCCATCCTTGTACATCAAGGATCATGACACATGTACCTAATTTATCCCAGTTGTCATGGAAGTACACGAACCTTGGAGCAATTACGGGATTTTGTCAAATCCTGTAATTTCTGATAAATTTTCAATTTTAATGTTGAAAATTCAAAAATTCAATTCTTAAGCTAAGGAATGATAAATGTACCTTGCATAGGTTGTTTTATGGAAAATTTTCATATGAATCTATGTCTAGGCCTAGAGGGTAACTTCCTTCTAACACTATTATGGTTAGATAAATAGGGACATTGTTTATGTTGGCCAAATTTATATTGGTTTATTTCTTGGGAGGATGCCCTACATTGGAAAAGAAGCATTGACATTCTTGATGAGGGAATTGAGCCCTAGACAACATAGGGTAGCTTGGATTCTTTCATGGAGGCATGTATTTGACTTGGGGATGCCTTGGTTGCGATAGTGTTCATGTAACTGGAGTGGAACCAATGGAGCACGTGGCTTAGTAAGTGGAGTGGAACCAATGGAACATGTAGCTTAGGAGGACTTATGGAGTCCTTGGATGCTTGATAACCATTGCATAATCACATACCTCTTCAATTATTTTTCCATCAAAATCAACCCACAAAAATTTGGAATTACTTTTTCATACTCCAGAGATCATCATGGGGAAATGCAAGGAGGGAAAAAAGGCCCACCATTGGTATGTGAGTATCTTGGTAAAAAATATGGGGTGGATGGGATGGGCAGGGGAGGGGGTGTCATCATGTACCCTGGAGGAACAATTGAAACTTTTTTTGCATGGGGACTTGTTGTTTTTTCCAAGAACCAAGCAAAAGCTTATGTACTTTGGAAAGGATTGAAAATTTCTAAAGGTTCATGTGCTCAATCGTTGGTTGTAGTGAGAGATTCAAATAAAATCATTAACCATATGGAATTCATTGTGCACTAAAATAGTCTCATTCAACTTCAAGGTTGTTTTCTTGTTGAGTTGACAAAACAAGAATTATTTGGTCTAGAGGCAAGCAAATACCAAATGGTAGAGTATAGGATATATCTTTATGGAAGGAAACTAAGTGAACGAGACCAATTTTCAAGATGGTTTGTTACCAATGACAAATGCAAGTTATGTTTTATTTGTTTCAATTTTAATGACCTAAAGTGTTATTAAATCCTCCATAAATAAATGTGGGTCTATTCCAAAGGTCATGCAATCTTTAAAACATAAAATATCGAATCCATATGTATATTGAAACTTAAATTTTTATTAAATTCAATTAAGAGACGTGTCAATCCCATGGAGAAAACCATGCCAAATCATAAAACATGATATGTGAAGGATGATCAACTCAACTGGCACAAAATTTATATGAAATCCATTTAAACTTCACTTCAAATGTAGAAGTCAACACTTAGATATATTTTGATGAAAAAGAGAATGACATATATTTTTAATCCATATGTGAAAGAATGTCATGTGTCATCTCCTGAAGGTATCACTTGTCTCCTTAACTCTAAATTGATGACATCATCAATGATATGTGGCAACATATGATTGGTCCATGCCTCAACAAGATGACTTGATAACATCACCATGATGACGTTGATATATATCAACCTATTGTGCATTACTCTCTAATAATTGCATGTTTCTAACTAATTTATACAATGTTGATGTCACTATACTATATGGTAGGATCTACTAATCCTACCATGAGTTATATAATGTCAAGAGAAGAGGTGCTCTCATGAGGTGTA
>ML844011.1:27292-38063 GCA_009831015.1 Picea engelmannii | reverse complement strand
TCTGACCATTACGTCATCATGTTCTACCAAATGAATTTCAAAAACAAATCCATATGTATTTTGGAGTCCATCACTCCATCTCCTAAAAATGCTAGCAACACTCCTTGTGAAGAGTTGGAAATTGATGTTGTAAGTCGACATAACTATAATTAATGTAATTATAATTGTTATCCTCTTCTTGAAGAGGAGAATTTAGGATAAGGAGGATTCTTAGCTTCATAAGTTCCTCCTTTATTCATTTGAGATCGTCTTTGTTTGTCATCTTTTTGAGATCGTCTATGCTTGTCATCTCTTTGAGATCATCTTTGGAATTTTGGAATTCTATTATAGTTGCCATATTAAATATGTGAATCTCCTTTTCCATTGTAGCTTCCATGCTCTTTATTTTCTCTTCCAACTTGAACACCTTGAATTCCACCTCTTCATTCTTCCCATGTCAAGTATGAGCATTCAAATATTTTCCAAGGGTTTCATTTAGCTTAATACATCTAGAGCTATTGGGATTAGGGCTTTGTAGGGTCTTAAGGGAAAGGGAGTGTCAGTATCTATAACTCTCTAAAATATGGGTGGGTTTCCAACAATAGTAGTAGACCATTCTTTCATGACTTTGACTAAGGATGATGGGTCATATCCTTCATCGTACTCCCTAATTCCCATGCATGCGAGACTTGTTATCACCCAATATTGAACTTATTCAAAGCCTTCATAAGATGCAAGACAAGTGTAACATATGGAAGTGGTTGCCACTATCACCTTAGAGATTACTTGCCCCATTTTAGTGAAGGATTAAGATCCAACACAAGGGAGGCTTCCCTAGCAACCTCAAAGTATCCTATAGCAAGTCAAAACAAGTCTACAACCCCTTATCTTGGTTATTCGAATATACCACCACCTAGGTTAAGGTTATCAAGACAAGATTAGGGTGGTTCTATGCAATAGTTTCCAGATTCGTGTGTGAGGTGTTGCAAGATAATAAATGATAACTATCAAGTCAAATGAGTGAAGTAAATGCCTCGAAACACTACAAACCAAAAGGAAAACTATGGTTGTCAAAACTATTGCAATAAGAGAATATTTACTTTAACAAAACAACAAGTCATGACAACATAAATATAAAAGTCTTAAAACTAATAAGAATGCAATGAAAGGGGATCAAATGTAAGATAAAACTAGCACATTAGGTAAACAATGCTTGCTGAAATATTAAATAGCATAGAATAAATCCTAATTATGAAAGACATCAAGCCCTAGTTGGCTGAAAACTACAACAATGATGTAATAAACAATGTTGAGGAATATTCTAAAGAAAGGAGTGCCACAAACCCTAGACGTTAGGTTATTAATGACCAAGAAATGAAGATGCAATGCAATAAAACCTAATTCTACCATAGAACATTAAATGAGGAGAGGGATTAGGATTTAAGGTCACTTTGTAAGAGAATATACTAGTGTAGTCTAGCTTCCTTGGGCATATGGAGTAAAAGATGTAACTTCAATGCAAAGCAATGTCAAGGAGAAGAACTAAATATTGAACCCTAGGGTAGTCCACTACAAACCCCAAGTATCAATTTTGTAGAAGAGCAACTTAGGGTACTCCACTACAAACCCTGAGAGATTATCCTATGTCTTCTAGGAAACTTTAGTAAGAGATATAAAATGATCTTTGTTAAAACCCTAGAGTATTCCACTACAAACATCTCCTCAAAAGGTCACACATGTAGGTGTGAGAGTCTCTAAGGAAAATAATAGCATCCTCCAAGGGGTACAAGGACCTTCAAAGGTCATGTCTCTCCTCAAGAGGTGCAAAGAATCATTAAAGGGTCACATATCCTCATCGATAAAGTCACGACTCATCACAATGAAGTGTCAATACATCATATGCATGTTATGTCAGCTCAATGCAAGGTAACATCAAACCAAGCATGATGTCACCCTCTAAGTGTTCAACATCCACGGTGAAAATTCCAATGTCATGCAAGAGGAAGGATTTGTCATCCCTCCAAAGGGTATACGCTTATATGCAAGTGTAATAGCATGCATCAAAACCCTAACATCCTCAAGGGGTACAACATTTAGGCTATGAGATTCATGTCCCCTGGTGACATATCTAACCATATATGCAACACACAAGGCAATCTCTACAACATCCAAGGTCCAATAGGTGTTGGAAAGCATTTGTAGGCAAGCCAAGTCATCAAAAGAGCCAACACTCAACATCAAGGGTGCAACATCCTCTATGCAATGTGCAACATCCTGGATAAAAATAGTAAAATGTCCCTCCAAGGGTGCATCATCATCAAGCAAGGTTCAGAGAAGTCAGGTGAAACTAATCATTACAAGATACAAGAGTCATTAGAATCATACAAATTAAGCCACAATATAATACATGAGACATACAAGCAATTCACATTAGGTATATTCTTCCAACTTCACACCAACTCAACAATTTATGCAATTTACCAAGTTTAGGTATGGGAGGATCATTACAAGCCCTTGTTAGGTGTCTCAATACCCAAGTAAAGAAGTAGTTCCCAAGAAACCAATCAAATTTTAAGTATGAGTGAATGATATGACATGGGTTTACTTGATGGTCATGGTGTCATTGACATGCAAGGCCATGTGTGAGTTCTTCTCCATGAGTGACTTTGTAGAAGGACTACTTGGTGCTTGAGTTAGCCTTTCCTCGGTAATCCGCGTATTCCAATCACCTTCTCGCCTTTTGATATTCATTAAGTTACTTTGCAAGTACCCTTTTTATGTTCATGCAATTATTTTTATTGTGATTCAATTAAGTCCTTTCAATTTGATATGCATTTACTGCATTAGGACTTAGGGCGATCACCTCATAGCGAGGGGGTAGAGCTCAAGTTGACTTTTGGCTTTTGATTTTGTCATTTGTATTCCATTATTATTTTGCATTTTGAATTTATATCATGATCTTAGCATTCTTTTTTACTATTTGCATCAACCTTGTGCATTCTAGCTTCTTCCTCTTGTAGGAGGACGAAGGCACAAACCATTTTGGGATACAAGTAACAACCATTTCCAGAAGATAGGATAACAAAAAGAATCAAGATGAAAAATGTTAAGTATGAAAATGCACGATACGTTACCCCTACCGGGGCCTCCTAGTAGTACCCCTTTTCCCAAAGAGTGACAACCTTGTGACCACCAAGGGGAAACAAGGCCAAACATATAACTTCCAAGCATTGTGATCCATTATCTAACCTCAACCCATGATCCTCACTTAAATGCATAATGCATTAAATATAACACTTTGTATGAAGTAATGAGTAGTGTACCTCATATGTGTTGGGCCACCATCATCAGATGAACCATGTTGATCAAGTAAATGAGCTGAGCAATGATAAGGGGGGATGCATTTGAAGGGATACTATCTATGGAGAATGTTGATCATCATGTTTGGGATCATTTTCTGCAAATGGTGGATCATGAGGCTTGACCTCCTCTAGTTACCCCTAGGCAAGAGGGGGTAACAAGACTAATGTTTGTGATGTGCTTAGTATACTATATATGAGATAAAATATAAGTGATCCAGGTATGGTCTCACTACACCTAAGGGGCTTCCACTATACCCTAGGATGTGTGGAAGATCAAAATTGTATATAGATTCTATCTAATGTGATAGTATTACTCGAGTAACAACATATGTGTATAATGGTGTCCAATGATGACCCCACCTATATTCTATGTGTGTATTCTTTTTTGTTGCAGTTAACCCACTAATTGGAAAATCTCCATGTTTACAGGTTTTAGTACATATCTCTAGCCTAAAAAAAATTCTAATTGTTACAAAATAGATTAAAAATATATATCTAAAATTAGGGTCTCCTTGAAGTCCTTGATTTGGTGTTTTCTTTGCTAGTCAAATTTAAGCTGTTATAATTTTTCCAAGTCTAATCCTATGTTGATGAAACTTTTACAACATGCTCTATAATATGTATTTTTTCCTATTTAAGAAGAGCGAACTTGAAGGAGCTGCCACATTGCCGATATTTCCCAAATAGGTATAAAATTTGGTCACAAAACACTCTAGGCCATCTTTTATCCAATGACACTAGTCACACTAAATTTGGACCATGAAATTTGTAGTTATGATTATTTTACTAGAACCACATGTTTAAGTATATATCGAGGACTAGACAAAAATCTTAACTTGCACAACATGTAACTCTAAAAATACGTTGCAGCAGATTTTGAATTTTTTATCCTGTGTACTTTACTCTTTCCTCTATGTCCTCTTAAATTTCCATGCCATGCCAATAAGGAAAAGCAAGGCTCAACCACTTTGACACCAAATGTTATCACCAAATAGCCAAATGAGCATTAGAAACCCATCTCAATGATGCCACACCTAAATAAGGTGAAAGATTGAATGAATAAGAAGCTTATCTAAGGGGGAAATATCCTATTAGAATATATCAAATGAACAAGATGAGATTATCATTCAAATGTGTAACATTATTGTTTTACCCCCCAAATTAATGATGCATATATATTATCAAAGACATATGGCCATGGGACAAGCAATGTATATACAAACTCTATAAATCATTATGATAAATAAAAGATAATTCCAACTGTAGGTGGACACGGACAGAGTAAGCAGGGTTCAGTATCCACAAGAGGGGGAAGGGTCCAAGGGGTCCTAGAAGGGAAATATCATGTGTATTAATCTCAACCCACCTTGTTTTAGAAATTACCTTATGTTATGAACCTTCTATCTCCTTTGGATTGTATCCAAAGCCAATCATTGAATGCATGTAAGAGGATGGGTGAGAGAAGTCACTTCAGGAAAGTTATCGTGAGCATGGGGGCTGAGTACAATACTCCTTGGGAGGACTGTGATTCAATCAATCCAAGAAAACAAGATTTGTATGGGAAAGCGTAACATTCATTCATTCAATCAATCGAGCAATCTAGGTAAGAAAACAAGTTTTGGAAGCAGGGTGGAGAGTCCGGATAGTCGGAGAGGAAACCACGAGTTTTGGTGCAACGCGAGCTTAAAAAGTGGTATCAGATAACGTGAGTCCATGGAGCAATGCAAAAGATGAAGAGGTAGGTTTTCAAGCCTGCGAGGTGAACTCTCTAAGTGAGAGGAAGTTTCCCTAAGGGCGGTAAGTTGTATGCTTACAATCTTTCCTAACAGTTGACATCCCTGGTATACGTAGTAGTGAGATTCATGTTAAACCAAGTGCTTTGGAGCATAGGAGGGAAGAGCGAAGGTCTAAGGGACTGTGAGTAGTGAAGGGGGATCACCTTTCTTTGGTTGTGTAGGTCGCGGGGAAGGGAACTGGGTGGATTGGGATAGTTTTAGGAAGACTAGACAACTTGGGAAGGGTTTTTTACTGTGAGGGACAACCTCTTTTGTGGATACATAGCCCCAGCCTGGGGGTCATTAGATGCTAACATTTGCAGCAACAAGTATATGGTTGGGAGGAACTTTTGTCCTCTGCAATTGATTTCATCATTGTTTATTAAAGATAAGTGTTTAATTTTTGTGTTATTTCCTATTTATATATGTTACCCCCGTAGGAAAATGGTAACTAAGGAGATGATGTCTCAAGGCTCGCAGGTTGAAGACATGGAGTGTCAAGAGCCAGCTAAGTAGACAAATCCCCTCCTCTCACCAAACATCACCATTGATCGATAGCAACATCGTCCAACACACCAGTTTGGCCCACAGAGGACAACATGTCTTGCTTCATGAGGTAACAAGCTCGGTCTCGTGGTAAGTGTCATTTTAATAATTGAAGCATTTGAACATGTTACAAAGGGTCCTTTCTTGATTATGAAAAATAATGCTTGGAATATATGCCTTTTGCCTCATTTCACCCTGGTAGTTGACATGTTTTCCTAGTGAGTGGGTCACCCTCAGGAAAAGTGTTGCTACTAGGGGGTCTACTTGAAGGGTCATCGCACCATTCTTGCACATACTTATCATTTTCCACACTTCTTCCTTTTCGTTTCCTCATATTTTGGGTTTCTGGGCTTATTGGCCTCAAGAAGGGCTTGTACCTCGTTTCATGGGAAGAAGGGGATAAAGGCTCAGAGGTGTTGTAGTTGGCAAAATATAAAAGCCATATATTATCCTCTAGATGGTCACCCCAAAGTCCCGAGAGCAATGAAACGCTTCTCCAAAAAAAATCAAGGACCTTTAAAAAAGGAAACATGTAATTAATAAATGTCCCACTTGTCAAGGGAATGAATTTGTGGTGTCTTTTACTTTCCTTTCACATGGCACTCAATGTATTCTTAACTTTAAGTGGCATTGTGATGCTCCCTACTTTCTATTGCACATGGCACTCAATGTTTTGGACCATATTCAATTAATGACAAATAAAGGACTTGGAAAAATGTTGCATTGCAAATGAGGATGAAACACACCCTCCACGAAGGCACCCATAAATGAGAGAATATGAGCCCTTTATATGTCAAGAACCCCATGCCCAAAAGTCATAACCTCATCCACCCGATATTCACTACATGACTTAGAGAGGGTCTTCTTGGGAAACACTCATTGACTTGGGGATTTATCTACCCAATAGGGCACCATGACAACCCTCCCATATCTAAATTTGGCAAATTTTATAAGGTCTTTGAGCATTTGTTTGGTTTGAAAGGGGGGGGGTCGATTCACATGTTTGGGTGGTTCTTTTATTACATGTGGCTTACGATACATGTGACTTCTGGACCCTTGGAGGGTGTACTTGTTGTCTTTGCAGGACCTTGCCAGGTGTGAGCTATTTCCATGAAGGAATTGTGTCATTTTGACCTCCATGGAGGGTTTAAAACCCCAAGGATGGACGCCATACCCCATAGGATGGGCAGAGGACCCTAGAGCCATTGCACACTTGAGGTGATGGACATTGCCTTTCGAGGCACTTGGACAACAATAGGTGATGACATTATAGCCCCTTCCAATTGGACATTGGCCTTTGGAGGCCCAAGACGTCACCTCCCAAGCCTTGATGTCCTGAGAGAGGCTAGGTTTTGATGGGCTTGATGGTTTCAGAAGAGAGATGATATGGTTTAAATATGGAAGATGCATGACAATACACTCCAGATCGTGAGAGATGGACACATGGCCTTTGGAGGCCCAACGACTTGCATTTAGAGGCTCAATGTCTCACCTTTGAGGCCCAACATCACCTTTCTAAGGGATTTATTTTATGTGATTTTAATTTTTTGTAAAATGTAAAGGAAAATGAAGGGGTCAAATCCCTTTTAATTTGGTGTTGACTTTATTATGTGGACAAATTGGTTTTAGATGACCTCATATAAATAGAGGTCATATCCATTTCATTTGACATATCAACTCACTTAAAAATTACATACATTCTTGGCTGAAATTTTTGCCCTACTTGGGCAACTCTATCACTCTTGTCTTTGGTGCAAATGGATGTTTTTACTTGTCTATTGGTGAACAAGGGCTAGCGACTTCTCTTTTGATGCTTGTTTCTTGGCAATTGTGGTGGAATATTCTTGATAAATAAGAGTTTCTCGTGCTATCTCTTGGATCGGGTAAGAAATTTATGAAATTGTATGTTTTCTTCTTGATTTCAAGGTTAATTTGTCAAACCCTTGGAGGAGTATAAGTGCATACACCCTCCAACAAGATCTATATTTTATTGTCATTGAAAAGGCTTTTTTCAAAGGTTGTTACAAGGAGTAAAAAGGCTTACACCCTTGTAGATTCACCTTGCTAAGATTTGTTTACTCTAGGAAGTAAAAGGGCTTATACCCTGAAAGGAGTAATAAACCATAGCTCACAAACAAGAGACTCTATAACCCAATAGATAACGAACTAATATTTTTGCATTGGATATAAAATATTGTGCATTGGTAAACATGATATCAAGGAGATTGAATTGTACAAGTTTGGAAATTGATTTTACACGCTTTAAGTTATATTGTTCCCTAAGGGCGTCTTGATTAGCCAAGCGACCTAGTTGTTGTAATTAACATTTAGCTACAACAAATTCACTCTTTTATCACTCTTTACTCACTCTTCTAACGCTAAAATTCACTTGTAAGCCTTGGTAATTGTTCTGTTGATTATAAGCTATTGTTTGGGTGTTTTACTTGTTGATTTTAGTGGCTAGAATTTGATGTTGTAGCAAAAGCTTGCTACATAAATAAGGCTATTATAACATATTGTTGATAATACTTAAATAACATCCCTGATTGCTATCAAAGTCTTGGTTTTATCGTTGGAAGATTATCTACTAATTGTTAGCTTTGTTTTCCAATTTGATACACTTGACTTTGATGCTTTAATTTGCAGTTGTCGTAACTTATTTATTGTTGATATATACTTCCATACTACTGCAATTTTGGGAAAGCAAGGTTTCTTTTTGAATCCCCATTGGTTTTGAGGCTTTATTCATCATATATTTTCTTGTTCTGGGCGGGTCTAACGTTGTTTTGCAGGCACATAACCTTGGCAACCTCCATCAACCCACAAGACTCTTTCTCAAGCCTCTTTCCAATCTTTGTCCTTAACCTATAGGGGCTCTTTTCAATCACTTACCATCTCCCATCGCAATCCCCTTACGGTCACCCAATAATACTCACCTGTGTTGGATTTATCCTTCACTAAAACAAGGGAGGCATCTATTGAGGTGAAAATGATAGGTGTTCGCAGTTGTGTCACACACTTGGTGTTTGGGTTGCGCTTTGCTCAAACTGCAATCTATGCGATAACAATATATATTAATTTTTGTGCATGATAATTCTTGAGTTCAACATGTTAATTTTTTTTTTTCCAAAGAAAACAAATCTTTTATATTCGACTGAATATACATGCTACAAAATATTCAAAAGGCCTGTGCAGGATCACTTCAAAACCTTTTTCTCTTCTATCTTCTACCTTCTTTCATCTTGACATATATTACTATATTGTCGAAGAAGAAAAGTGTATCGTCTTACAGAGTCATTACATACTTATCCTACACAAATACATAGGTAGCACTTAAAAGATAAATTCCATGGATTCAGTTTTTGTTCCATCAAAGTATTCATAGAAACCGAAGGCGCCATTTTAAAGTTTCAGAGCTTCTTTGGAAAACTCATCTTCTTTGTTGTTAATCTCTCTCAGGATGTGGTGGAATGATAGCCATTCAAACGATTGAAATGCTTGTCATATTTCTCTCACGATTGTTTCCAAATTGGTGTTTTGAATAACAATTTTTCCTTATGCCCAATCTATAACCAATTTGGAATCACCTAGTACCTACAGCTTCTGAATATCCTTTTACTTTGTTGACTCTTTGAGGGTCCAAAGTGCTATCAACTCAGTTATGTTGTTTGTCCCTTTTCCTAGAGCATATCTAATGTGAATGTAGTGATTTTGATTGACAATTAAGACAACTCACACTCCACATCTAGGCGAATGCCCTTAACTAGTCTTGTCAATGTAGCCCCATGGGATTTTGTAGTCAAGGGACGGAAGAACAAGATTGCGTGGTTTTTTTCCTCTTGTATCTTCTTTGAATTTAGTTGCTTGACTGACGATAAGGGTTGTTGTTATTTTTTGGAGTACCTCTTTGTCTTTGAATATTGCATTATTACGAGCACACCAGATGTTATAAATCATTAAAATTGGTAATCCTACATAAAGGCTGACCAATTTGTCCTGAATCCAATACCTGAAATAAGCTTCCAAGTTGTGCCTGTTACAATCCATTTTGGCATTAAGATTTTCCTTGATAATCTTCATGACTTGGCCTACATAAGGGCATCTTACAAAAAGGTGAGAGACCGATTCAACATTTGATTTACAAAGAGCACAACTACTGGGACCACACCATCCCCTTTTTACATCATTATTCCGGGTTAGAAGCTTGTTATTCAAGGCTATACAGAGGGTGATTTTGCATATGAGAGGGCTTTGAGTTTCCACAGTGGTTTCCACCACCATTTTAGCGGGGATTGAAGAGGGTCTTCTTTCCAGGTTTTGTAGCCAAGTTTAATCGTGAAGGCTCCGTCCTTTGGGTTCTTGGACCAACATAAGGAGTTCTCAAGGTCGTCATCAAGGTAGATAAGGTTTTCACAAAGTAAAGAAATGAAAGAGTTCCATTTAGTGGACAAGTCATCAGGGAGCCCTAAAGAGGCCGCATCTTTCCAACCTTCATGACCTCTTAGTTGAGGGTCCCCTATGTGAACATCGTGCAGAGTGAATATGTTTTTATCCCTTAGAAACTGGCATAAGGGATCCGAGATCCGAAACTTATTGTCGGCTCCTAGCCAAGGATCCTCACCCACTCAAATGTTGCACCCGTTACCTATTTTCTAAACCATCCAGGAGCCTCCCAGTGGGAGGGCTTCCACTAGGGCCTTCCAGACAATGGATCCCTTCGAGGATTTTTTCGATGACCAAAACTAATCAGCTATTGAAAGGTTGGTGAAGTATTTTGAGTTCATCACACAAGTCCATAGCGAGTTTCCTTGAGTTAGTCTCCATAAATTTCTTCTTGTTAATGCTTTCGCCAAGGGGAAAATGTCCTTTAGGCCCCATTGTCCATAATCCTTTGGAGCAGTAATATAGCCCCAATTGGCAAGGTGGATTCCTTGTAATAAATAACCCGGTACGCAATTGTATAATAATGTATAAAATATAAATAATTGATAAAATATATGATAAAAAATGATGATTTACAATTGAGAAGGAGGGCTTGATTATATACCCACACAGGGGTGCCCTTTCACCACTAGACATGTCTTTTGGAGAACATGTCCTTTCATTATT
>ML844010.1:16701-38076 GCA_009831015.1 Picea engelmannii | reverse complement strand
CTATTCTCCGCAGAAGAGGATTATTGTTGCATTTAGAGTTGAATTCTTCGCTCATTTGTGGCTTTGGAAGCACTTCATGGTTTCTATATACAATGGAATATATATGTGTAACAGAACATGAATAGCACAGAAAGAATGCCATTTGCTAAACAAAAGACTTCAGGAGAGTAAACAATATCTTCAAGAACCAGCAAGAAAATGTTATAAATCCGGAGCCCAACAGTTGTTAAAACCACTTTATAAGTACTAGGGGCCGAATTTACAAATACCACTATACAAATGCAGTTTGTCTAATCCAAAAAAGGGGATTTGATATCATACACGACCCAACATGATCAATCCGTAAAAGGGGATTTGATCTATAAGATAATATCTCAAAATTGATTAGAATATTCTACGAAGTTACAATATTTCAACACTCCCCCTTAACGAGAAGGGTATTCTACTAACATGACCCAATACAACATCATCAAGAGAAGGAGAGGGCAACATCATAATCAACATCTGGAACACTGACTGACACATCTACAAATCATCGGAAGTTTTTCTCATCATCAATATCATCATTGTTTACAACATGGAGCTGGAGTAACATCATCATCATCATCAACAACATGAAGATGAAACATCAACATCAATAACATGAAGCTAGAACAACAACATCATCAACACCATGAGGCTGGAACAACATAATCAACAACACGAGTTTGGAACAACAACATCATCAACATGTGGCAAGAAAATGAGGTAGGTGTATCAACAACAAAATTTGTGGTACTCTGACTGTCACATCCCCGACCATCAACCTTTGCTGGGGAACACCACTTCTTCAACGTTTCACTTAGCTCTGATACCATTCTATATATTTATATGCACAACTAAATAGTGCACATTAATAGCTATAACATTTTGTTTATGACACTATTCATGTAGAATAGCAATAAAACATACAAACAACATATTCTGATATACACAAATTAATGCGAAAATAACAATAAGCCTACACACACAACATATATGAAATATTCATGCATTACTCATCGATTATAACACATGTATAATTACACAACATATAATTAACAGATATTTGGCACTTATCTTTTAATAGGTGACCACCAAACTACGTGCAAACCTTCCAGCCTTAGACCACGCCGCTCATCACGCTCAGCAGTGGGTCACCCCCGAGCTGGGACTAAACTCCACCGGGCAAGGGATTCCTAGGCTTGGCAAGGGCAACATGAAAGTCTCACAGGTCAACAAGAAGGATTATTCCCCAGGTTCAACTCACACTAACATCCTATAGCCTCTCCTTCCCCACATGCCTGTCCCACCCCAAGAAGTGTGCCCCTTCTCTGCTCAACAGTCTTTCGACTACCCCACTTCCCTTCCAGGGCTTCAACAACAGGTTGGATAGGAACTCTCCGAGCACTATAGTTGTAGTTGGGCTCCCTTTGGGAATTCACTTCCTGAACAACCTCTCTCACCTGGAGAAAGTTGCTTGCAGGTTTGAAAACCTGCTTCTTCAGTCCACAGCCTTGACAACCCACCTCTTAAAACCACAGTCCTGACAACCTGCTTCTAAGTCAACTCTAGTAAGGGTGATGGCAACAACAATATCAATATAGAACAAATGATGGCAGCAAGCCACGCTCAGTCAAGGAATTGTGTGGGCTGTAACAACAAACCGTTAAGGCACGGTATGGCTCAGGCAAGGTACATGGCACATCAAACTTCACAGGAGATACACAGGATAACTCAATTATCAATGCAGGTTTCCATGGTGCATTCTTGTTCAAAGGTCGCCGATGGAGATAATGGCTCGGTTTGTGATTCAATGGTGATTTGGGTAGCAAGCAGACTTACCAGCAAACGAGGGTTGTGAGAAAAATGGTGAGCCAGGCCCACAATGAGCTGGCTTTCCAAACTATAACTACATGCGCCCAAGTCGACACCTATCTTCCTACAGTCGCACGAGATTCCACTTAGCACTCGTTCCCCCTTCCAGGAACTTAGGATAACACAAATTATGTTAATCAAAGCCTTTGGGAAATAATAATAAAATATTATTCCTCTAGAGGTAAGTCCTCTAGCTTAGCCCCCATGCCTAGACACTTAGCCCCCTCCCTTACCCTACCTAGTGGAATTTAGTCCCTCGTAACTCTTTCTTCGTGGTCGGTCTACACGCAACAGTGTAATTTTATGAATGATATGTGCATTTACATATACAAAAATCAAGCTCATGGCCTTAAGCATCTAGGCTCTCCGGCCTAATGACATATAGTCTTTAGATTATAAACACTTGTCTCACCAACCTATAAATATAGTTACAATTCATCAGGGGCTCGACCTTGGGGTGTTACACTGACAGACTGTCCTTACCAAACCTTTAGGATCTTCCCGGGAATCATAAGATTACCTAGGATATAAAATCCTAACAAGCTAACATGTGGTACTCTGACAGACCATCCTTACCGGACCTTCGAGATCTGCCCAGGAATCATGAGATTCCCTAGGATATAAAATCCTAATGGAGCTACCACTAATGACCACAACTGGCATATACATGCACATGTACTCTGATAGACTGTCCTTACTGAACCTTCGAGATATTACCAGGGATGATCAATCCCCTAAGATATAAAATCCTAATGGAAGTACCCACTGTTGGTCAGGATACCATAGTGTCATCAACATCACTCCCCCTTTCCAGGGAGGTCCTTTCATACTACACCAAGCTTGTCTCAGAAGTACTCAAACTTCACAAAAGATAAAGGCTTGTTCAACACATCTGCAACTTGCTCATCTGTGCCAACATATTGGAGCTTTACAACTCCCCTCTACACCATATCATGAATGTAGTGATACCAGATCTCTATGTGCTTCAAATTATCATGGAACACTGGGTTCTCCATCATGTTTATACAACTCTGGTTATCACATAGAATCACGGTGGATTCTATCTCCAGATCGAACATACCTGTCAACAACTTCCAAATCCATATGACTTCACAACTGACAGAACATGCTGCAATGCACTCTACTTCTACTATGCTGAGAGAAATACTTGATTGCTTTCTGCTTTTCCATGAAGTCATGGCTGACCCCAAACTGAAACAACATCTTGAAGTGATATTTCTGTCTGAAGCACATCCAACCCAATCTGAATCGGTATAACCATAGAGTTTGAAGTCATGATCTGTAGTATAACAGAGACCATAATCCAATGTACCCTTAAGGTATCTCATCACATGCTTTGCAACTACAAGGTGAACACGTTTGGGTTCCACCAGACACTGATTCAAGGTGTTCACAACAAAGCATATATCTGGCCTAGTATTCGCCAGATACATCAATGATCCAATAATATGTCCGTATAGAGTAGCATCAACCAACTTTTACGAAGTATCAACCAAGAGCTTCAAATTTGTTTCCATGGGTGTGCTCATGGTTTTACATTCCAACATGTCAAATCTCTTCAGTATTTCAACTGCATACTTCCCTTGATTAAGGAAGATATTCTCTGGGCTCTGCCAAACTTCAAGACCTAAGAAATAATGCATCGGGCCTAGGTCTTTCATCTCAAACTCTGCAGCGAGTTTATTCTTGCAATTTGTGATGAACTTTTCTTCTCTTGTTAAGAATAAGTCATCCACATATAGTAGAAATATAATTGGCTCATCATTCATAACCTTGAAGTAAAGGTTAGGATCAACTTTACTTTTGGTAAATCCCAAGCTCATCAGGAAACTATCAATTATGTCGTACCAAGCTCCAAGAGCTTGCTTAAGCCTGTACAAATATTTCTTCAACTTGTAGACATGAATCTTTCTATCTTCAACTTCAAACCCTTTTGGTTGTTCTATATACACTTCTTCTTCAATAACACCATTCAAAAATGTTGTTTTCACATTCATCTGGTGTAACTTCCACTTCATTTTGGTTGCAAGAGCTATGATGGTTATGATAGAAGTGTATCTGGCTACAGGAGAAAATGTTTCTTTAGAGTCAATACCTTCCTTCTGAGAAAATCCACAAGCCACAAATCTTACCTTATGTTTTTCAATACATTCGTCTGTTGCATGTTTTATTTTGTATATCCACTTGAAAGATACCACATCTTTGTTCTTTGGTCTAGGAACTACTTCCCATACATCATTATTTATAATGGACTGGTATTCTTCTGTAATGGCGTCCATCCATTCTTTCTTCTGAATGGATTTTCAAAGCAAGTAGGTTCCTTTTCTACGAGATCACACATCAAGGCCATATAGCTGCAGAATGGATTAGATGTCTTGCTTTGTCTGATGGTTCCTTCTGGGGCACCATACTTCTTTGCATCTTGAATAAGTTCTCTTGTCCAAGCTATCTTTCTCTTGTGAGAGATCTTCATACAGGGAGGTTCTTGATATTCTATCATATCATGATCTTCTGGAATCTCATCATCAGGGATAACTGTCACTTCCTTCACGGGTTCTGCAACTCTGGGAGCTACACGTTCTTCTTCATATATTTCTTCCAGTTGGCATTTCCTTGATATTTTGAGTGTTGCATCTTCATCAAAGGTAACATGGTATGTAAATTCTGAAGACCTTAGAGACCTCACAATATCCAACAAATATTCCCTTCTTTCCTGAAGGATCCAACTTAGTTCTCTTTTCTTTTGGAATGTGTACAAATACTAGAAAACCAAATATTTTGAGATGGCTTACTTTTGGCTTCTTTCCGGTGAACATTTTTTCGAGAGTTTTGAATCCAAGTGCAATATGGGATAATCCGTTTTGGACATAAACTGTTGTTCTTGCTGCTTCATCCCATAAGTGCATTCGAAGATCTTGATCGTGAATCATAGTATTTATTGCTTCCATAATTGTTCTATTCTTTCTTTCTGCTACACTATTTTGTTGAGGATTATAGGGAATGGTGAGCTCCCTCTTAATCTCGACATCTCTGTAAAATATTTCGAATTCATTTGAAGTGTACTCTCCTCCATTGTCTTACCTGAGTATCTTGATTTTCCTTTCAGAGAGGTTTTCTACCAAGGCTTTGAATTCCTTGAACTTTCCAAGTAATTCATATTTTGATTTCAAGAAATAAACCCAAGTCTTACAAGAGTAATTATCAATAAAGGATACATAGTATAGATACCTTCTTAGAGAGGTTGATGGCATTGGACCGCATACATCTGAGTGGACAAGTTCCAAGATTCCTTCTTCTTTACTATCGCTCTTTGGGAAAGGATTCTTTATGTTCTTTCCTTGTGCACATCCCTTGCATACACATTCATGATCAACCTTTAATTCTGGTAAAACTGTAACTACCTTGCTTCCATATGGTAAGAATTTGTAGTTGATGTGAGCTAGTCTTCTATGCCAAATTTCACAAGGCATTTCAGTAGAGTGAGTCAAGGCTACATTTGAGTGACATTTTAATTTGTACAAACTGCCTTCTTTTGTTCCAATAACAACTGCATCTTCTATAGTTTTTTCTTTAGGCCACATAAGAACTTCACCATCCATGAATGCAACCCTGAAACCTTTCTTATCTAGGGCTGAAATAGAAAGTAAGTTCTTTGTCAAAGCTGGTACATAGAGTACAACCTTCATTCTCATCGAAGTTCCTGAATCAAGTTTGTAGGTGGATTCTCCCATTCCTTTGATAGGGTACTGATAATCATCTCCAAGTGAAAATTTCTGGGGAAAATCCTTTTCTATAAGGTTAGAGATAATATCTTTCTGACTTATCATGTGCTTAGATGCACCACTATCTATGAACCAAGTATCCTCTCCAAGTGTCACAGATCCTGAGAGGGCGGAAAACAAAACATAATCTTCAATCTCTTCTTTAGTTAACTTCTTGGGTGGCTCATCATCTTTAGTTGCATGGGCATGCTGTCTTTTGTTATTTCTCCTCTTGTATTCTTCCCTTTTGGCAGGACAATTCTTAGCAATGTGTCCCATCTTATCACAATGATAACATTGATAGGAGGAGAAATATTTTCCCTTTATTTGACCCTTATGATATTTCTGGAATCTCTTTGGAGAGTGAGATACTTTATGAAAGTGGGTCTCCTTTTGAAAATGAGACTTTTTCTTTCCACCCTTAGCATGAGTAGCTAGGGCTTGATCTTCATATATTAATAGGATGGCTTCTATGTTGGCCACTCTTGCTTCTTCTTGAACACATTATTCCCATAAACTGTCAAATTGGAGTTTCTCTTTTCTTGCACAAATAGTTTGGATGAAGGCATCCCAAGGTCTTGTGAGACCATTAGAAGTTGTCATCACGAGTTCATCTTCATATAAGTTGTCTCCAATCACTTCTAACTATTCCTTGAATTGAGAAACCCCAGAGAAATAGTCTTGAACTGTTTCTCCTTTTTGCATCTTTGTATTCTTGAGTTGGGTTCTCAAGTTCATCTTCCGGTTGATGTTCTTTCCTTCATACATTCTGGTTAGGGCATCAAACATATATTTTGGAGTATGCTTAGAAGACACTTGAGAAATCAAGTGGTCTTTAATGGAATTTGCAATTATTCTTTTAGTCCTAATCATATCCTTCTTGTACTTCTCTTAGGCTTCATCTTCTTCGGGTCCCGATACATTTTATTTTTTGAATTTTGCAAGGTCATTCTCTTCAAGAATGAGTCCAATTCTGTACTTCCATGCATGGAAATTTTCCACACCTTCTAACTTGTCGACAATCTTGGTGCTTGCAGACATCTTGTCTTGGAGCTAAGAAAATGACCAGAAAATGAAAGTGCTCAGAAAATGAATCTAAACTTACTAGGAGATACGCTGGGCGAAGGTGAGTTTGTTGGAGTTGACTGTTTCAGAAAATTCCAAGTCTTACCCCTTGAAACTTGACCTGCACAATTATGGACTAGTACTTTTGCTACTGGTTTTGGTTTCATGGTTTTCTGGTACCAACCAAAACTAGGGTTTGACTTTCCGGAGAATTTGGCCACTGAAAAAGTTCGCTCAAGCTGCCAAAATATGTGCTAGGGCAAGGTGCACTTCCCAAGATAGTTTTTTTTCAAAAATTCCTCTTCAGTAAAAAACCCTAATTTTCTTGTACAACAAGAGTAACATTTTTAGATACCCAGTGAAAGATGCTCTATTCAATTAAGATCTTATACCATGTTAAGTTTTAGTGTTGTTATTAGGTTATTTCCAAATTATATGAGAATTCAATGCATTTCAAAAACAACAACATAAAGAGGATCACTGAAAGAAGCACAATCACAAGGTATGCAACATTTTATCTTGGGAAACCCTCATGGGGGAGAAAACCTAGCAAAAACTTCCTCAATAATAGATTTCCAATACAATGCCAAGACTAAGACCAAAACACCAAAGATAAACCAAGAATGATCATGCGCCTCTCTTCTCCTTCCTCCTGCAACTGCAATTGTCTTGAAGATATGCACACTAGATGAGTGAGTGTGAGTGTGTATAAGTGAGGCATCATCCTCACATATAAATACTAGTTGACGAGGCGATAGGGTTCTATCTCTTCACTTAGTGGGGCCGACTTCTCCTAAAAGTTTTAAAATTCACTTTATAAGCACTAGGGGTTGAACTTACAAATACCACCATACAAATGCAATTTGACCAATCCACAAAAGGGTATTTGATCTCATACAAGAGCCGACATGATCAATCCACAAAAGGGGATTTGATCTATAAGATAATAACTCAAAATTAATTAGAATATTCTTCAAAGTTACAATATTTCAACATCAATTACATAAACAAGGGGAAAATATCATGAAATTTAAATGAAGTATTGTTTGGGAAGCATGGGGATAATGCTTGGAAAATGATAAATCACGTGGGGAAAATGCCCAATTTATGTAAAAGATAAACTTTTCATTTATATATTAAACATTTATTTTTTTGCCAATTATGCCTTTGCTCTTTATACTTTAACATCTTAGACCTTTCATCAAACTTTATCATTAAAAACTATTTGAATGGCTAGTTGGTAACAAATTCAATAAACAATTACTTCTTTTATAGTTGAACCCAATTCTCAATATCATGTATATTCGAGATTGTGGTTAACAAAATAATACAAAGGTTGGCATGCAAGTGAAATTTAGAATAACAAGCTTAGAATATATGCTATAAGGAAAACGAATAGGCCCAACATCAAACCTTAATAATGATTAGAGTATGAGTTGAATGAGGAAAATGAGCTCAAAAATCATAGGCACTTAAGCTATCTCATCGATACTAGAAGGGTTTGAGCTCATGTAGATAAGAAATAATGAAGGTTTTAGTGCTTATATCCAGCAATGGAATCAAAAGGGTGCACCTGCAATGAACACGATTAAGGCCGAGCACTGAATGTGCAAAACTATGTATAAACTCAAAATGAAAATCAAGTCATAACTATGCCATAATTGTGAGCTTGAATATGAGTTTTTAACATTTCAAAATGAGAATGGATATGGCCATAATTCTAACTGCATGCAACTTAAAAACAAATCTTTCAAATGACCAGGGTTCAAATCCATATAAGAATGTGGGCTATGAATGCTATACTCAAATTTTCCTCGAAAATAAACACTTATCAACTCATGTACAATTCAAACTCATGTCTTGAATCAACAAGAAAAACTAATTTCAATGTCGTTGGCATAAGACTCTGATAGTGGATAGACTATATGTGAATCTGAATTCAAATCCAAGTCAAGACTCCACATATATCCATTATAGATGACATTGGTTCAACCCATAACCATACTCAACAAGATAAATAACATGAAGTATTTTTTGAAGTTTGGGCACATCAATAGTGGAAAGACTACTCAAGTTCAAACCTCGGTCGAAACTCATAAATATTTATCATGATAAAGTGGGTTTGAATAATTTCATTCCTAGAGACATTGCTAACAAATCTTCAGGAAAATGGAAAGTGAAAATATGAATTGAGAGAAGAATGCATTCAAGAGAGGGCAAAAACAAAAAACTATTTTCTTTTCTTTTGCAAATAAAAACCCTTGTACAACATTTTAAAATTCCATTATCATGAGCACAAGTAGGGAAAAGAAGCATACACACTCATTACCAGTCAAGTTCAAAACCATTGCTAACTCATTAACACAAAAAAAGTCTGCAAGAGTTGTTTCATAGACTGGCAAGTACCTACCTCATCCAAAAGTGCATATATACCGGTAATGGAGGCCAAAACGATTGTTGCAACAAAAAGGAGGAGGGTTTCCAAGGTCGAGCTTAAGCTCTTCTTCCACATACCAAACTCAAATGAAATGAACAAAACCCCAAGTAGCATGAGGTGGTAAAACATAGGATTGTGGGATTTAATGCACACGTCATTTCCATTTAATGCATGGCCAACCCATCACGTTGATTTTCAAACCTCATACCATATGCATATTACCCCAATGTTAATTACATATCAAACAAAATCATATAAACCTTGATACTTATGCCATGCGCTATGTCAACCTTGAAACTCATACCATTTTGAATTAAATGCTACGTCCAACATATCATTTCAATGTTGTACCTTATGATAACCATATTGACACATATATGCATATGAATAGGCTAGGGCTTATACCTTTGTGTATAGTATAACCATTTGCATTAAAATTCTATGCCCTGTACAACCTTACATATTGAATGACCATTTTTCATATATGCCAATTACTATATCATGGAGCTCATAAAACCAAAATTTCATACCTTTCCATGCTTTGATGGTATTGCCCTTTGTTTATTACTATATGCCAAACACCATATATATATATATATATATATATAAACCAAAAATTCAACTTCATGTCATTGATAATGGTGCTAGCATTTTTGATTTCCCAATGCCAAATCCACACACACACACACATATATATATCCCCAAAGCAAACCATATAACCATATAAACTTTAAAAAGTTGATGTCTTTCAAATCTTAAACTTAATATGGTTTCAATGTCTTAGTATAGATAATAAACTTTGATTTTTCACTAGGCATATAATTATAGGAACATAAGGAAACCTTTGCAAATTATCTCATAAGAGCCATATTAATGCTGCCATGATGATGAAAAGTGAAAAGAGTTACCATAACTTGATGTTTTTTCAAATTTCCATATATCATATTGAAATGCAAACAAACATTTTGCATCACCCAAACATGTAAACATCACATAACTCTGAATTAATATACCATTACTTTGAAGCATCATACTGAAATGATATCACCACTGAAAAGATGATATGCCAACATGTTAAGAGAAATTTTATGTTTGGAAATATTCACTTTAGCATGTTTTCTCCTAGAGGATCCCACCTATTATTATTTCATAATAAATATATATAGGCTTCACAATACTTTGCAAGTTTTTATAGTAGGCGACAAATTTATGAGTCAAGAACATGCAATTTGGATGTGGTCAGATGAGTCTGCCTTAACTGCATAGTGAATTTGCACTCATGGTGATTTGAATTGTATCAAGAAAAAACTATCCAGTTACACACTGAAAGCCCCCAAAAAGAAACATAGTTGATAACAACAACAATAGACCAATGTTTTCTTCAATCGACAACTAGAAAGTAGACGAGTGTCTCCAAAAGAACACAATATGATTTTTAAAAAAAACAACAAACCAATGTGTGCTTTTTTCTTTACTTCCAAGAATCAATGTGAAGCATAAGTTAATGGTTTTTGAAAAACTGGAGGAACTTTCTCTACTGACTTGTAAGTGATTTTTTCGTATTTGAACCAAATAATGAATATTGCCTCAGATTGTTAATATCATACCAGGAATTAAACACATAATCATGCTTATCTGTGCTTGAAAAAGCTAGTTGTATACCCAAGTTGAAATCAACTGAACCCCCCTTAGTTTGCAATCAAAAAGTTTAATTGCACAAGACTGCCCTCAATAACAGACAAATGATGACTTTCCTAGGAAAGAATTACACCCACCTATTTTCCAAAATAAGTTTTGTAACCTTCTTTATTGAAGTCAAGAACCAATGTAAAGTTTGTGATAATGAGTGTTTGGCTAGCCACAAAAGTTGGGATAGATCTTGTTGCATAGGTGTGCCCTGCAAATGATACCATATAGCCTCCATCCTTATCCATGCTAAAGGAACCGATTATGGTATTGATGGTGAGAAGGGTGATCTCATTGAATTTGGGCCTGAAAACCGCGAGGTGAGAAGAGGACAACTGCAAACAACTGTCACATGGTGTCAACTCCATGGAGTTCAAGTAGAATGAATCTTTGGCCGTGAATTCTATGCCAAAGGTTGATTTTGATTTGTCTCCCATGCAAACTAGGTTTAGGTTTCTCACAAGGGTTTGAGAACCAAGTGTTGTGAGTGTTTTCTCAAAATATTTTCCACATGAGTGTTTCCAAATGGTCGAGTTGTCATTTGAAGAACATGATACACGAAGTGGTCCAAATTTTTTATAACTGATTTTAAACCTCGTCATTCTCCTCCTCTACAAACAAAGCCCTAGGAAGAGCAGGTCTAAGTTCTGTGTAATGAACGCAAAATCCATTGACAGGACAAATTGGAGGTTTTAGTGCAGAAATTCAAACAAATTATTTGCCTCAACCTGCTCGTAGCTTTTTTTCTAGGATGGCATGGTCTGAATTCCAGACCATGAATTGTTGAATACATTCATGGGAATACAATCTCCTAAGAAAAATCACCCTTGCGAGTCAAAAATAAAAACGACAATGGGCACATGGAACAATGGAGGGAGAGATAAGAGGGAAACCCTAATGATTACACACGGCATAGATGGAAGAATGGTAGAGTAATGCAAACTTCTAGAGAAAAATATTGGAGTGACAAACCAAGGTGGGGCATTTCTGCACGCGAAAATGAAAATTCCCAAGGGAATAATGAGATAGAGGTGTTTCTAGACTAGGAAGACTCGACTATGGACAACTACCATAGGATAATACAGACCCTAAGAACTATAGGCACTCTGATACTATTGTTGGGATGCACACAAATGTAGATCAACGCTAAGAGGGAGTGTTAGATTTTGGTAGCTTGGAGGTACTTCTGCATTGTTGACGCTCAACATGTAGAAGAGATCGAGCATATTTCTCTCTTAAGTGAGTTTATAAAGTGATTTTATAAAGTCAAGTTGAACCTTTTATTATTTAATGGGTAAAAGCGACTTTATGAATTTTGGGTCACTTAAGTGATTTAAGTGAACTCAACAGACGATTAAGTCATGACCATTGATCTTAAGAGGGAAAGATCTAATCTTGACCGTTCATCTCTTGGAAGACCAAGGTTTGGGGTAGTTACACATTAAAGATGCATAAAATGAGCTTGAGAGAGAAGAGGGGGTGTTATCCCCATTTTGTGAATAACTAAGGAGATTATGTCTCGAGGCCCTCGGGTCGCATATATGGAGTGCCGAGAAGACTACATGGGCAACAATACCCTTCTGCACAAATGGAAACCCCTCTCACCACCACAGATGGTCACAGATTTCCGGATAGCATCCACCACATCAGCTCGCTTCTGGAAGGTGGTGGGCCTTGCTCCATGAGGTACAAGTCAGTATTATGTTGAACATCTTTTCAATCTTTAAGCCATTTGAGTATGTTTTATATTAGATTGCTCTGGATTTGACGATATATGCTTGGACATTATGAATTTTTCCTCGCTTCACCTTGATGGTTAACATTGTGCCCTAATAAGTGGTTTTCCTTGGGGATGGGTTTGCTACTAGGAACTCCCTTAAAGAGCCATTGTACCGCTCCCGACCATACTTACCACTTTCCATCATTATTCCCCTTCATTTACTTATCTCTTGGGATTTTAGGGTGTATTGACCCAAGAAGGGGTTGTCCCTCATTCTATGGGAAGAAGGGGTTGAAGGCCCAGAGGGATTGATGTTGGGTAAAATATAAAATCCTTGTATGACCCTTCTAGATGCTTCACCCATGGATCACCCGAGAAAGCAGTGAAACGCTTATCTTTGAGTAAAGGGGACCTACAATATAATAAAGAATGCTTAAAATGTTAGTTGAAGGATGGGAGGTCTCATCACGAGCCGACCTATCACATCCATGAATATCTAGTGGTATGACATTGCCATCATCTGGTCACAAAACCAGGGTAATGGCTCTCAATTTCATGGTTGAGGGAAAGGGGGTCTCATCACGAGCCAACCTTCTCATTTCCACTAGGTATTTATGGGTGACATTGCCATTATCTGGTCACCATTCCAGGGAAGTTATATTCAACCTTTCCTTAGAATTATGAAAGAATAAAAGAAAGACAAATAATGGGTTTGGAAAAAGTGCACTACGAACAAAGGTACCACACACCCTCTACAAAGGCACCCATGAATGAGACACTACGACCCCTTGTATGTCATGAGCCCTATGCCCATTGATTTTTGACTCCAACCACTTCATTCACTTTACATGGATTAGAGAGGGATCTCTTGGAAATTCTCCTCAAACTAAGGAAAGATCTACCCAATATGACACCTCGTCAACCCTCCCATATTCAAGCTTGACAAGTCGCACAATGTCTTTGAGAAATTAATTGTTTGATATAGTGATATTTGATCCAAATGCTTAGGTGGTTCATTTATTGATTGGATTCAATTATCATGATGTTATGACTTGATATCCTTAGAGGGCGTGCTCGTTTGTCTTTACGGGACCTAGTTAGTGGAAAATTTTGGGAGAAGAAGCCTAGCTTGGGCTTCCATGGGGCTACAAGACCATAGGTTGGATGTCAAGGGTCCACATACTGGATCACAAATATGAAGAATTGAAGACCTCAAATATGATGTGGAATACCTAGCCTAACCCCCACATTCCAAACGATTTTCCCAGGAGGGGCAGGGGAAAAACGTCTTCTTTTTGAGCTTGACGTCATACTTGGGGGCTAGGGTTTGGTGGTGGTGTTGCCACTCATTAACGCATGGACGTTTTGAGGAGGATGAGACCTTGGCCACGAGGATATTGCATGGATTCTTGACATGTGGATTTTGGAGGCCTACCATAGCTTCTCCAACACCAACGACTTGTCCCAAGTGGAAAAACGTCCCCTAAAGGGGTGACGTCCATGTAACATTAGGGTTTTATTTTTGAAAAAGTGAAGTTTTAAATGAATTGTTTAATATTACTTTGTAAAGGGGGAAATACTAGGGTTTTTGACCCCTAGTCTTTTGGTTTACCCCTTAATATGTGGACAAGTCACCTTGGTGACATTTTGTATAAATAAAAGATCATAAGATCTCATGTGAACATAACTCTCCCTCTTGTGAGAAGACTTGATCTGAAATTTTCACTACACTTGGATTTTTTGTCTCTTGTGCACTTGTTTATGACTATCTTGATGAATGGTTGATGGAGGAGTGAGGCACTAGCCTTGGATGAATGGTTTCTAGCTTTTATGGTGGATTGTCTTAGCATCTTTCTTGATTTTGGTATGGTATTTTACTCTTATGCTATCATTGTTTCAAGTCAAGGATTGTTGTGCTAGGACCTAAGTGGGAAGTAAGAGTATTTACACCCCCACTCTAGTCTCCATCATTTATTGCTTGAAGTTCATTTATGTTTAAAGGGTTTGTTTGAGGAAGTAAGAGGATTTACACCCCTCATTCTCAAACCCTAACTAGAGATACTTACCTTGTTAAGTAAGAGGATTTACACCCCCAAGGAAGTAACATCTCTAATTCATTTACCTGACTCCATTAACCCAATTTTTAAGGCACTAGTCATTTATTTTTTTCATTTGAGATATAAAATCATTGCCTTCGAAAATGTGAAATTTTGTCTTTTGAAAGATCTCTTGCTTGGAGTTGGTTTTCCACATTGAGAGGACTCTTCCCCTACTAGGGCATCCCCTTTCTCCCACTACTTTAATTGTTGTTACAAACTTTAACCTATAACCATTAAGGTTGCATAACCCTAGCTACTAACTCTCTCTTAGCTCCTAAACTAACCCTAGACTAGCTCTTAAATCTTTCTCACTATCTCTACTAACCAGGGCACATCTTTTGGACTAATTGTTGTAATCTTTGAATGGTGTAACTTGCTTATATAAGTGACTGAAAGATACAACCATAAGTGATATGGATTATTTTCGACACGAAATGAGAGTGGAGATATAATAAATAAATGTAAAGAGATATATCTAATATCCAATAATATAACATAGATTTATCAGAGATATAAGCATAAACAGAGAGATACAATAATACACATTTTTTTATTAATGATCGAAATGTACAAAACTGTAGCAATACAGAGTGAAAGACTCGCTAGAATGGTGGAAACTTATCTCTGAGAAGAGATGTGATAACTACTCACATTCGCAAGAAGTTAATTACAATGAACCTCTAAAGGCCTTTTTAACATAAAGAAAATCCAAAACCCTAACCCCAAAAGACGAAAAACCATCAATTTTGTGGACCGCATTTTGGGTAGTTTGGTGTATCAACTTCCTGGGGGTGTAACATTGGAATACAATCTCTGTTTTGGGTGAACAATAGCTTGTTAGTAATGTATCATCAAGGAGATTCATTTTGGGGGCTCAATCAAGCCTTCAACTATCACTGAGATGCTCAATCCCGAAAAAATTTCATTTATGCCTTCAAAATGGCCCCAGACGTTTAGGAACCGAAAACTGCTAAAAATAGTAAATTTTCAGAAGACCATTTTAAGCCAGTTGGAATAGGTGGGTGGCCAGCGATATCCACCTGAATCAATCCTCCCTACTTAGGAAGCAATGGTCTCCATTGCGTTGAGTGCCTGAGGGAGAGGGAAAATCATTTTTTGAATCTGCATCTTGATGAGATGCTTGCCTTGCTCAAGAAGTTGCACTGCTTAGCTTGTTGAAGGTTGTCATGAACTTGTTGCTGGCAAGGTTGAGTCTATTCAACCAGTTAGGCTACATGAGATGAATTTGTGCAAAAGGAATATTTGTGCTTTGCTGCAATCTTGTCTACCTGCTTCTGTTGGATAAAAGGTGCTTGGGTCGAGGCTGTAGTGGTTGCAGTGTCCTTCTGTTCACCTTTTGAACAGATTGTGAAGAAGATGAATTTTGTAGTATGAGATACTACTTTGCAGAATTGTTTAGGTGGGACAATAGTTGGAACTACCTCTGGTATCCTGTAGAGATGACCCCCCAAAGTAACAATGACACTACAAGGTCGAGACTCATAGATAGCATGGTGCTTCCACATATATGGTTGGCCCAAGAGAACATCGCATACATCCAACGGGGAAACATCACATAATACCTTATCCTTGAAGGGCTAGATGTCATAGGACAATCGACACTGTTGGCTAACACGAAGATCTCGTCCTTGGAAAATCCACCCGATGTTGTATGGCTACGGGTATGATGTTGTCAATAATCCCAACTATTTAATGACCTCTGTTGAGATCAGGTTCTTCTGGATTCCTCTATCAACAATAGAATGTAGCGGAGTCCCTTTCACCCACATTTGTGAATGAAAAAGGCGCTTCCCCTCTTTAGGGCCTGTTGGTTCTTCTAATTGAATTATTGCGGTCACGGCAATAGTAGTGGGTTCTGCATCGATGCTTTGTCTTCTACCAGTGTTTTTTGAATCAGATTCTGAATCAGGGTTCGGCTCCTTGTCTTTGATCTCAACCACCAATGACTGTTTTGAGTGACATTCATCGGTGTTGTGCTAGGGGATTTTGTGGAAATCACACCATTTTTTAGTGTCCTTCATCTTTCCGTTACCCTTCTTTTCTTGTGGCTTTGATTGGTTTTTTGAAGGCTAGTTGTTAGGTTCGTCTTTACCATACTTTGGTTGTTGCATATTTCTAGACCCGAACTCCCGCTTGTTTTGGTGCTTAAATTTCTTCTCGATTTTAACAACATATCGATAAGAAACACCTAGTGATGATATGTCTAGAAAATCAATTTCAATTTGGATGTATCTGTGTAGAGCCCCATGGTATTTCAGAACCTAATGTCGCTTGGAATATTTGATACCCAACTTGGTGAGAAATGTATGGAAGGTATTGGTGAAGTCTGACACTGCTTGGCCCCTCTCTTGTCACAACGTGGTCCATCTCATGTACTGGTCTTCATAGTTGCCAACAAAGTAATATTGTTCCTTGACCGCATCCACAAAGCAATCCCAAGTGGGCTCAACCTCATATATTCCAGACTCCTCCGTGGAACTTTTCTCCCAACAAGTTTCCCACCAATGTTTGACATGGGGGAGAGCCTTAATGAGTGCGAAGGTGATCTTTTCCCCGTCGAAAAAATTCTGAACCAAGAAATAACATTTTAGCAGATTTAGCCATTTTTCTAGGGTATCCACATCTATCTGACCTTCAAATACGGGAACATCAAAATTAACTTGTACCTTGAAAGGAGAGGTGATTCCAAAGTCGTTGCTTGATGAAGACGTGCATGCTGCTATCAGCAGGCATTGAAGGATGTGGGAAAAATTCTCCATCATTTCGTCCCTCTGTCGCGTGAGAGCTTGCTCAAGCAACAAATTAATAGAATCATCTGCTCTGTCGTTTTTATTTTCTTCCACCATGGAGGGTTTCTTGGGCATGGGAGAACAATTGTCCTCAAGAGAGACAAGCTCGATACCCAACTTGCTATTCTTAGACCTTGTCGGGGACATGCACTGAAAAAACGATAAAGGGCAACCTGCTATGATACCACTAATCCAGATTATTTTCGCCATGAAATGAGAGTGGAGATATAATCAAGAAATGTACAGAGATATATCCGATATCCAATAATATAAGAGATATTTATCAGAGATATAACCATAAACACAAAGATACAGTAATACACAATTTCTATTAATGAACAAAATGTACAAAACTATAGAAATACAGAGTGAAAGACTCGCTAGAATGGTGGAAACTTATATTTGAGAAGAGATGTGACAGCTACTCACATTCGCAAGAAGATGATTACAATGAGGCTCTAAAGGAATTTTTAACATAAAGAAAATCCAAAACCCTAACCCCTAAAGATGAAAAGGCAACAATTTTGTGGACCTTGTTTTGGGTAGTTTGGCGTATCAACTTCCCGGGGACGTAACTTTGACATACAATCTCCGTTTGGGGTGCACGATAGCTCGTTGGAAAGGTATCATCGAGGATATTAATTTTGGGGGCTCAATAAATCCTTTGACTATCGTTGAGGTGCTCGATCCCGAAAAAACTTCACTTAGGCCTTTAAAATGGCCCTGGAAGTTTAGGAACCGAAAAAATGCTAAAAACAGTAAATTGCCAGAAGACTGTTTTGAGCCAGTTGGAATAGGTGGGTGGCCACCGATATCCACTTGGATCAATAAGGCTGCAATTTTCTTCAGAAAATACATCTTACAACAACTTTCTTTATTTAGCCTCAAACTGCCATTTTTCACTCATAAATTATTGCCTAATTCATTGATAATATCATTGGTTAATATTACGCTTTATTATGTTGATTTAGATGTCTTATTTGCTGATATAAATTGTTATCCATTGCTGCAAATTAGGGACAACAATATTAACTTGTTGATCCATACTAACATATATCATTGTAAGTTGGATTTTCTTGTGTCTCGGGTGTAATGTTCCCAAGCCAATTTTTTTCTCTTGGAACACTAACTGACCACTGATTTGTTTGTATATTTGTGTGTGTTTGTAGGTTGGCCTTCCAAGTTTTGGCCTTAGGGTTATATTCAGTTATTAAGAACAATTATGCATATATATTTAATTCAAATACAAGATCTAACCAACACACAAGATATGGAACCCAAAAGCATAGATCTGACCTTTGTTATTATGAAAAGCAAGAACCTGATACAAAGTGGATGCAAATATGGAATAACATCAGATGGATCCAAGAGAGAATATATGAGCTACGAAAAAATTCTCCCAATAAGACAAAACAAGCCTCTAAAGGCTGGATATATAAAGAAGATCAAATACAATAAGAACCAGGGTCACGTCCAACCCCCCTGGTTGTTGGCACATCCTGCTGAATAGATGAGAAGGCCAAGATTTCAGCCTAGCTGAAGGATATCTCCAAATGATGCCAAACCCCATAGATAGATAGATCAGGGCAAGTAGAAACCCTCCCTGAAGTTTGAAGTCAAGATGTCAAGTTTTACCCCTCCAAAATGCTAAAACCCTTATCCAGGCTGCGCCCTCCTGAAGACTGCCAAGCTCAATATTTTGTCCCTGATGAAGGAAGCCTCCAAACACCCTAAAAATCTATAGAAAAATAGATCGAGCCACCACAAGATGCTGGAAGAAGTCTCAGGGTCATATCTGAAGTATAACCCTCTCAAACTCGATAGATTTGAATCACAGTTGCACTCTCCTTCTCTCAAAAACGTCCCAAAGCTTCAGATAATAATCTAGCAGGAGTAACCCTCCAAAAATGATCCAAAACTGATGAACAAGGATCTGTAAGTAATACCCAGGTGCTAAAATGTCAATAGACCTTGTCACAAGGCTGGATCGAACTAATATTCATGAAATGATGCACCCCTACTGGAAAACCATCAAGGGTACGACCTGTTTCCCTCCTGGATCGATGATGGAACCTGTGAAGACTATAGAATGGTGTGGGTGGAGTATTTCATTCCTGAGACCAAGCTTGGAACAAAGTGAGTGGAATATTTCACCATTGAGTTGTTCTCTAGGGTTTGTAATCTCAAAACCCTAAAAAATGTGTGCTCAAGAGCCCAATAGCCAAATGCAATAATATCCAAGATGAATGAAAGGTGCGCCCTAGGATTTCCTTTATACCTCTTTTCTGTTTCTCTGTTGAGTTAAGTTAACCCCTAGGTTCAACTCCTAACTCAACCTCAATCTCTCTATTCCTTCATTGAGTTATTTTTTACCCTTTTTGCCTTTTTCCAAGTCAACTTCAAAATATGACATTGAGTTAGCTGACATTTCCCCATGCTGCATGAGACTATGGCCTAGTGGGGATGACTAGACCACTGAGTCTTTCCAAACCTCTTTATCAAGAGGTGGGGGACATTACAGTCTGCCCTGCTAGAAATTGCTTGCCCACAAGCAATTCCGAACCTATTTCCTGTATCACCTGTTCATTCTCCCACATGGATGCATCCTCAATGGGAAAATCCTTCCATTTGATTAAGTATTCTCTGATGCTTCTCCTCCAAATTTTCTTCTCCCGAACCTCCAATATTTCCTCCGGCACTAGTACCAATTTCCCCTCTTCATCTAGAGGTGGCAACACCTCAAGTGGGGTGATGTGTTGGCCAATGGACCTCTTCAGGCATGAAACGTGGAAAACATTGTGTATCCTGCTACCCTATGGGAGCTCCAGCTCATAAGCCACGACCCCTACCTTTCTGCTGATCCTGTAGGGCCCAAAGAACCAGGGTTGGAGATTTTCTGCTCCACTCCTTTTGATTGAATCATGTCTGTACGATTGGATCCTTAGGTAGACCAAGTCATCAACCTCAAAAGTACGCTCTACCCGGTGTTTATCTGCTTGGACCTTCTCCTGATTCTGTACCCTCTATAGATGATCCTTAAACTCCCTGAGGATGTCCTAACTCTGCTGCACCCAATCCTGTACCATTGGGGCTCTGCTATCACCAAAATAAATCTCTACAAAAGAGAGTGGGTCATGATTGTACAACGCCCTGAATGGAGTCATGCCTATGGACATGTGATAGGTGGTGTTGTAACAGTATTCCCCCAAGTGTAGTCACCTAACCCATGCCTTCTACTGCCTTGCTACATAATTCCTAAGGTAGCCTTCTACCCATTTGTTGACTATTTCGGTCTTCCCGTCAGTCTAAGGGTGATAACTAGTGTTAGGGGTCAAGTCCGTACCAAACATCCTGAACAACTCCTGCCAAAAAGTGCTCATAAATCATCTATCCCTGTCACTAACAATGGTTTTGGGTAGACTATGTAGTCTGAAGATCTCTCTGAAGAATAATTCGGCCACCTGTGCTGCACTGAAGTCTGTAGAAATGGAGAAGAAGGGTGCAGATTTAGTCAACCTTTCCACCACTACAAAGATACAATCCTTACCTTGTTCCCTTGGCAACCCTGTGATGAAGTCCATAGAGATGCTCTCGCATTTGTGCTCTGGTACGGGTAGAGGTTGTAGCAGTCTTGCTGGATGAGTGTGCTCATCCTTGTTTTCCTGGCAAGTAGTACACTCTTTGATGTGATTCATCACATCCTCTTTGAGGCCCTTCCATGAGAACCTTTCCCTTACTTGCTTGTATTTTTTGCCAATCCCTTGGTGCCCTACCACCGGTGAGTCATGATATGCCTGTAGTATCTTGGCCTTGAAGGTTGACTCAGGAACCAAGAAGATTCGACCCTTGTAATAGATGATTTCATATATGACTCTGAAGT